>WMED01003392.1:0-22248 GCA_019650415.1 Pipa parva
GGCCTGGAAACACCCCAGACCTTAACCCCATTGAAAACTTGTGGTCAATCATCAAGAGACCTGTGGACAAACAAAGACCTACAAATTCTGACAAAATGCAAGCATTGATTGTGCGAGAATGGACTGCTATCAGTCAGGATTTGGTCCAGAAGTTGATTGAGAGCATGCCAGGGAGAATTGCAGAGGTCCTGAAGAAGAAGGGTCAACACTGCAAATATTGTCTTGCTGCATTAACTCATTCTAACTGTCAATAAAAGCTTTTGTTACTCATAATATGATTGCAATTGTATTTCTGTATGTGATAAAAACATCTGACAAACACACATAAAAAACAGAGGGCAGCAGATCATGTGAAAATATATTTGTGTCATTCTCAAAACTTTTGACCATGACTGTACATTTACTAAATATTTAATAAGTGTTTCTTGACTAAAATAGACACAATTTGATTGCAGTTGAATATATTGAATATAAATATGTAGCTACTCTATTAATACCTAATACCATGTATCATGATAAGTATTATTATTTAAAGGAGTTAAATATATGGTGGCCACTCCTCTATCCAGCTAGCGAGTAGATGAAATCAGTAACAAGGCTATGGGGTGCTCAGAATATGTACCCAAAGCATAAGCAAAAAATTCGTAATCCGGCACTCCCATATAAAAACCTTGTAGTTTATTAAAGTTACATAAAAATAGAATCCATGAGTAAATAAAGGTTAAAAACAATAAGCGGTAGCGCCTCCTGACGCGTTTCGCGCAGTGGCGCTTAATCGTAGGATCGCTTCGCTTAATCGAAACGCATCAGGAGGCGCTACCGCTTATTGTTTTTAACCTTTATTTACTCATGGATTCTATTTTTATGTAACTTTAATAAACTACAAGGTTTTTATATGGGAGTGCCGGATTACGAATTTTTTGCTCAAGTATTATTATTTGTCAGGTTATGTGGGATAAAATATCTCATTACTTTTAAGGGCAAAATTTGTTAAACTCAGAAAAGCTCGTTTTCGCTTTTCCAAGTTTATTAATAGGGTGAACACCCAGAAGTTTCGCGAGATTTGTTTCAATCGATATTTACCGAGATAAACTTTTTCCATTGAATACATCATGAACCCAGAGCAGCAGTGCTAACCGCAGAGCTACCGTACTGCTTGGCTGAAATATATATGAATTGCCATATAGTATAGTAAATTCACTATTGGGAGGTAAATTGACACTTTGATAAATACACATAACAAGATGTCAACAATCACAAAGGGAAGCCAACACACAACAACAAGTATGAACGTTTAACATTGGCACAAGAATTGGGTAGAAATGACTGGAATGTGAATAAAATAAGAAATGTTCCATTTTTGGTGTTACTGGTCTTATTAATAACAGTCTTTCATTTTATCGTTATTCAGTTTAATGCAGAGCAAAGATACAGTTCTATCTTTTTAATATTCCATGTTTTTGAAGTTCTTTAGATGTGTAATACAACATACCAAAGCTTTTCCTAAAACTCCACCTTCCTTTCCTTTGAACTTTCTCCTTTATATAACATTGAGCTAAAGTAATGCTAGAATCTCTATGCGTGTTAGAGGATTTCAAGGGGACCTTTTATAGAGCTATACTTATTTGCATGCACTAAAAACCTAAGAGGCACATGCCACAGAGATGAAAAGGAAAGAGTCATATTCCCTGTAGAGGCTGGAGGCTTTACATGCATTTTAACAATGGCAAAAATTCAAAAGGTGGAATAGCTCTTCATTCTGCACAAAAAAACAAGTCAACACACTTTGTCAGGGTCTCTCAAAACAGCATACAATACTAACAAAACACTATTGCATTTGGCTTCTACACAAAGTAGGAATGTTTTACTGGAAATAGAAACTGTTTGTCTTTTATATTTTGCAAAATTAGTAATGTTATATCCATAAATGCTTATAAGACAGGGATGGCAAACCTATGGCACGCGTGCCAGAGAGGGCACGCAGAGCCTTCTCTGCTGGCACGCGTGCCATCGCCATCCCTGCTTGAAGGAGGCACTTGCAATGGCTCACTCTTCTCCCACAAAGAGCCGGCCGACCTCCTACTTCCCCAGCAGTGCAGGCGCGATGACATCATTCATTAGCGTCTGCACTGCTGGGGAAGTAGGAGGTCGGCCGGCTCTTTGTTGGAGAAGAGCGAGCCATCACACGCAGAGCCGTCACCTCTTCCTTCAGTACAGGCCACGGACCCAGATCTGGTCCTTGGCCTGCACTGAAGAAGCGCACACAAGCAGGGGAGTTCTCCTCCCCCGGCATGTGTGTGCTCCTCCCCCCGGCGCTGGTGTGGTGACGTCACTCACCAGCGCCGGCACTTAGGGGGATGCGCTCAGGGGTGGCGTCACCTTTTTGGCACGGAGTGCCAAAAAGGTTCGCCACCACTGTTATAAGATATTGGCCATCTACAAGCTTATGTGTGCGTTCTTGTGTATGTGTACACCTGGGTTCATATGTGTATCCATGAGAGTAACAATGATAGTTTGATTGTTATATAATAATAACAATGATATGATAATTAGGGTATAATAATAATGATATAACAACTGGATATATAATCATACAATAATTCAGTTTCCTTCGCTGTTTCAGACCAGTATTAGAGCATACAGTATGTATTCATTATAGGCATCTTATTATTTAGGCCTCTAGTCTGACCACACTGCTCCTCCAGGGAAGCCTGACAATATTTATTAAAGAAGGTAGGAGGCAGGTTATTTAGAGGGATCACCATATGGTTCCAGTCATGTTACAATAAGTAGTGGGGAATTGTCCCTTGATAACATAATTTCTGCCCTTAGAAATAATTTAAAAGTTACGCTACATATTCATAAAGAAGCCTATGGGAAAAACAACTCTTTTTTTCTTAATTTCAGACACCAGTGGGTGTAGCTGCCATTGCTGAATTTTGCTAGTTTACATATTACCTTGCACAAATGCAGTGCCACATACCTTACAATTTGGTTGGTGAATTTAATTGGTTCTGGTAATGTGTGTGCTTTGATAATTTGACCAACACAGATGGCCAATTTGCATACAACGCATTGTGCAGTTGGTAGGTAGAACAAACAGGCTGACTGACATGCAGGAACCACTTGTGATATCTTCTGTGGCTCCTAAGCCAATTGTGACACATTTAAGATGGATGTGTTTGTCCAACAAAATTTTATTTTGAGGAGCAGATTCCAATACAGTGACACTGCATTCTGTTTGCTCTGTCCAATAGCATTCAATTAGAAGTTGCCTGGAGGTAGGGTGGTAGGGTGACTATTACTTGTAGATGGACGCTGCTCCTTCTCTACCATGATCAGGTACCATCACTTAGAACAAATGAATATGAAGTAAGCAATATAGAGGCATAAGTGGTATAATCACCTACATTTATTGCGTTATTACATATTTCGGGCAAAGGGCCTTTTCTCTAATGGTAATTTAACGCCACTGGCATTTAGTTCTCCCTAGATAATGTCTGTTCTAGAAGAGAACATCACACTTAAGGTGGAAATCTCACACTTGAATTCGGGCAAAATTTATTAAACTTGGAAAGATCGCTCACAAGAACAATGCAAGATTTCTTCCACATTGTTGTGTGATACTTGTTCCTGATGCAGGAAGAGGTGCCAATCCTGCACTAGGTCTTATTGTCCCGTAGTTCTGCCCCTAGTAGTTTGCACCCCACAAAGCAGCAGTAGAAAGTTCATGGCTCAGTATAATTTCAACATTTAGTGTATCCTATTCAGGGGCTGAGTGACAAATATGGATGAATGATTTTGTTTTCCATAATAAACCCACAGTCTTTCCCTCCCAAGCCACCTACATGATTATCTCTGCTTCATCTGCTTAAAAAGCTGGTGTCCAGGTCACTAACTTCTACAGAGTACAGAGACTATGAAAACCATAATGTATGTCTATGATGAATGATTTGCAATAAAGCAGTACTAACTACTAGGAAAATTGGTAGAAGGTACTCTTAAGCTGAGGCTCCCACCAATGGTTCTTCTTTCCCTCAACACATTACTGAGTGTTGTGGTTAAAATTTTCAAAAACATGATTATGAATAAGATACAAAAAAAGACTACTCATAGCCTTCATTGCTTTAAGATTCACTGTAATTCATTCATCGCTGTAAGAACAGCCACTATTGGTATCAGCCCGTGAAGCTATTCTTGCATGTGAAATCCTCTGCTCCTTTTTAAAAATAAAATAGACTTGATTAATTAATTAATTGACTTAGTCAAAAAGTAGGTTAAATACAAAATGCAGAGTATTTTTGACTGATGATGCTTCCAAGGATCCAACTGTACTGTACTGTACTGAGAGCAATATGCCTAACTATTGGTTGGTTTCTGCCTCACGTATGCATGGCAGCTACTTCAAGTGTGAATGCAATATCCTAACATAATGTCACATAATTAACCCCACCCATTATCCAGTTTCTCTTTTTGTATCTGCTAATATACTGTATATGCATATGCAATATAGTATTATGTTCATTGGACCTGGGGAAACCTAAAGAGTGGATGGGTAGATTTCATACAAGATATTTTTCTATTTTAGACTACAAGGGTTGTTGTGGGGGGCTATGTGACAAGCTATATAAACCTTGCCTATTGATATATCTGGAGAGTCTGCTTGTTGACCACTGTGCTAAAGAGTACTTGTATGTTTGTCTTTTGAATTCATAGTCATCTTCTTCAAAAACCTTTTATCCTTGACTGTTCACCGCTGGAATGTCAGTTTTCTTGCTGTCCTCTTAATACACTATGGAAGAAAGAATTCTATGTTCCAAGCCAATATCAAAGCAACTCTTAAACACAATATTCCAGCAGCTTCAAAGTATTTACCTCTTTTATGTGCACTATCCAAAACACAAGTACTTACACATCTTACATAGTCTGTATGTTATTTTGGTCCTGTATCCTCAAAAGCACAGTGAGCAGGTCTCTGCTTACAGTTTCATATCTGCAGTATATATCCTTTTAGTTCCGCTCCTTGGCTGGTGAGAATTGTACTCATCTTTTTATCATTTGGGTTTGAAAGGAAACACTTATATAAAGAACATATTTCTTTGTGCATGATAAAGAAAAAGTAATGATTAGTTATAGTAAGGACTTACTTTAAATAAATAGTGTTATAAATTTCATTAATAATGAAAAAATGTATTAAGATGCAGTAGGGCCCTGGGCAGATAACCTTCCTCCAACTAAAAGTGACTATAGCTTTAAATAGCTAATAAACAAACTGCGCAATTAGTGTATCACAATCGTTTGAATAATTAAATAATAAATGTGTCCACACAAATTCTTGTTAATATAGTCTCTTCTGAATGCAAGCCTCTTCGAAAAATCCAAACAGAGATCGATGTAAAAAACATAGCCGCAGCTACCTAAAGAAAGAGGCGCAAACAAAAAAGCACTACATAGTGCATTATATAATAAAGCTCAATGTTATAGAAAGACCCAAATGTCCAATTTATACTGAAAAGAGTTTCAAATCGTGCCTAAATAAGGTGTATGAAAAAAACAAAATAACACAATAACAGGTGAACAACCAAACGTGCTGTATCCGTAATCTTCCAAATAATGTGCTTACCAGAGCACTAATGATTAAAGGCTTTGATAATCAAAGTTGTATTCGCCAAAAGGAGATTTCTCCCAATTCACATGGATTCATTCATGGCCAGATTCCAAACCAGATTCAGTAAAGTTGAGTAGTAACTTCCAGAGTCTCCAAACCAAGCTTACACCATTGTGCAACGATTCATAGTATGAAAAAAATCGCTCATAGAGTAAAATCAGCAACAAATTTATTCATATAAATGATAAAATTATACTCACAAATGAATATCTTTTTAACAGACATGCACAATGGAATCAACAAAGATGGTGAAGTCCTACGCGTTTCGTTACATTCAGCAACTTTTTCAGGGACCCATCAGTGAGGATCTTCCTCTAACTACATATATAACAATATTCTTTAATAGCAAAGGACTGTTTCTGGGACCTCTACCAGTCATTAGACCTTAGGCAGCAGCCTAGGATCAACAGAACTTATACAACAGTAATAGATAATCATTCTCTCTGGGCCTGCTATATTCCATGCTTAGAGACAGAATACTTGTGACATGAATAAATACAGGTACCTCTGTGCACCGCTCAACTAGTCAATTGAAGATCCTGTGATAGTTGCACTAGATAGGGTTTAGGCAAGTGCCTATTTCTTCTCAGCAAAGAGTGAGTAAATGGTAGAGCCCAGTGGTAGAAAGTTTCCTACACCTTATTGCTGTGTAGTGAAACAAAGCTGCGAAATCTCTTACTAATTTACATTACCCACTCTGTGCGATAAGCATCATTTTTGTAAGTAAAAGTTAGATAAATTGTTAAATTAAAAGAATTGTTGGTGCCAAATTTATTGTCTTTATTACTTCCTATTACATTTATTGTGTTATTGGACATTGTGTTATTTATTTAAGGTGTGGCCCTGATCTTGAGGTGTTGACTAGCTAAAAGTGTTTATGTGGTTTTAAGGGTCCTATAAGTACAGACGCCCATCTAGATAGTGACCTATATGGGGAGTCATCTTGAATTGCTGTCACTATATGCTGTAAGATTCTTATCACCATTATGGAACTAACTACCAGGGAGAGGTAATGGATACTGAATTCCTGATTGGTCCCTCTGCAGCTTCATTTCTAATAAGTAGTTGTGTCAGTTCTCTACTATTAATAATAATCTTGAATTTGGTGCCTCATTCTCTCATAAGGTCATCTCACATTTGTAAATGCACCATCTTTAGATCAAGGTCAGTGTACTTTCATGTTGTTCATAAAGAAATACTGATAGCACAGACACAGCATCTCTATTTGTCCTTAAACCACACACAGAAATTACTTATTATTCAGAAAAATAAAACCAAACCACACCACCATTTAAAAGAATGTACTATACATCTAGGAGCCAGTTTGGAGGGGTTTCTGGCTTAAATTTTGCATCAGGACCCATCCCCTTGGAGTTACACTGCTCATAAAGTACTTTTCAATGTTTAGCTTGATAAAACATTGTCTATGGTAACAATATTGTTACCCTAGAACAGGGGTCGGCAAAGTTGTTTTAGGAGGGAGCCATTTCACTCCCTCTTCCAGCAGTGACAACTATCTTGTGAGCCGCCGGAGGAGGGAGGCATGCCCTCTCCCGACCACATGACCACCAACAGCCAATCAGAAGAATCGACAGCGGTCATGGGCGGGGCTTGCCGGGGCTTCAGCAGTGCGCTCCGAGCCACAACAAGGCAGCTAAAGAGCCACAAGTGGCTCGCAAACCGCACTTTGCCAACCACTGCCCTAGAACAAGATTCTCTCAGTCTATACCATTTCTTGAGGTAAAAGACAATGGTCTGTGAATACTGTGCATTTGCATTTTTAAAACCCAATTCTTCTGTGTCCTTATTTCTTTAAATGCATGAAAGCACAACTAATGCATCAAAACTGCTTCAGAAATATAAAATGGCTCTTGTTTTACTGATGCTACAAATGTGAGCTGAAAAACACCAATGGCAAGTTTATTTGTTGCTTTATTTTTTTTTATTCAGTTTGACAATTCTCTAAAGAAGCAAATGAGACAAGAATGAGACAAGAACACAACAGAATAAGATTGGTACAGTACACTAAAATGCTTTGTGAGCTTAAATCTACAGTAAATGCCAAATGAAATGAATTAATAGACTGACAGGATTGTAATGTCAATTTTGTGGTACCACAGAGAACAGACACGGCTGTTTGATAGCTATATATAACAATACAAACAAACACGGATTTTACTGAAATACAACTTCATTTTATTTTAGAATGATCATGCTCATCTGCAATCCATCATGTGCATATATTGTCCCCAGAGCTGCACTATATCATTATTAATACTTCCATAACAAGCTATGAACAAGCAGCAAGGAGAAAGGCGCTATAGATTTCCCTCAGATTACAAGCTTTAAATTACTCTTGAATGAAACTGCAAATTAAAACTGCAGTGATGAATAGAAGCAAAGATTTGTCAGATAATGCTTAAGACGAGCCTTATCTCATGGTTACAGGTACATATTTCCTGGAACAGACAACTACACTGAATTATGCCAGTCTTAAAGGAATATTATCATTTTATTATTATTTTATCATTTCAATTATTATCTATTCCCTCCCACAATCTACATATGGAGTAGGCAGTTTTCCCAACCTATAGTATCAAGAACATAGCTACATTTTTTTTTTTAAATATTTGCCTGAATTATAACATCCATTAAAAACAGCAAAGAATGGTTCTTCTTTCCCTACAAAATACCAAGTCCAAATTACCTTATTGTCCTTATTAAAGGGGAACTATAGTCAGATTACATCTTTACATATTCAGTACTATATCTTAGTGAGAAGTGTTTCTCCCCTTTCCTAGAAGGCTTACTCCATGGGAGTTTATGTTTTTCTAGTTCCATTTGATGGACCTATATAAAGTATGATACTGTAGCTTTACTTTGATACACATTGAGATCAGTTGCCAAAGATCCCACCTCAAGCATGCTTGGTTCCAAAAGTGTTACTGCAGAAGGTGTAGTGGTATCAGCTACACTGGAGCATGGGGACAAGGTGGGTGGGCTCAGACAATTGTATCATTTTACACTAGGGGTCACTTGCCATAGAGAAAAAGAGACATAGAGATCTCCTGTGAAGTTGCATAATTAGACCATTTGTCATTTTGCAGATATGGTTATCAAAAATTCTTCATTTGTAATAAGTTGCTAAACCTAACCCCATCAAAAGGCTATGGGGGTTATTGACTAAAGTGAGAATTCAACTGTGGAATTCTCAAACAGTGGATTCCTATAGCAAATCCACGAGCGTGACAATTTTCCAATTGTAAAGTTGTGACTGCGACAATTTTTAAAGTTGTGACTGTGACAATATTTCCATAGTAAAGTCACAACTATAACAATATTCTCATTATAAAAATGTGACTGTGTAGCAGTCTAATGCGACTGTCTTCAGCTGGCGAATTCACACCTATATGCAACAATTCAGACTTATTTAGCCAATAACCCCCTGTGTCCTGGCTTGACACTTCCCTTCTTACTATTATATCATTGGTAACATCAAACAGAATTTAACAATGAAAGTATATCAGTTTTGCTGACTGGGGTGTTTAATTTGGTTGACACAATATACAAAAGAGAACACCAGCATTGCCCATGAAAAAAAAATGTTTGCAGTGTGCCCACAATATCTTAGCCGTGTCATCGACTGGTTATTTAATGGATTCAATATCTTTCTGAACAATTCCTGCAAAAAAAAGATATTTTTTAAAAAGAAAATACAAAACTAACACCCCAACCCCCCAAAAAAATGGGCTTGATTCCATGTGTCACAGCAAACACAAGCTTGCCTTGCCTGTACAGAACTGTTCCTAATCGGCCCAAATAAATTATCTAAGGCTTTGCATTTCCTCTAAGTAGCAAATCCAGAAACAAAACACATGAGATTTTACCTTCCTGTCAGAAAAAAAGATGAATTGCTTGAGCTATGCAGAGTAAGCTATGTACATACAGGGGGAATATGCAGTAACAATAATGCCAAAAAATTAAAATATGCCATAAGCATTTATACTTAGTGCACTCAAGGTTTTCTAGAATGTTTTTATATTTCACTTTAAATATGACAAGCACTTTCAGTTTATTGATCATTTTGGGGCAATTAATGAGAATGCGTTATCCAAACTTGCATGAAAAAAATGGGAATAGGAGGTGCCCTGTTTACTTAAAAGATGGCTGCAGTGATCTTAGAAAAAAAGATACACCAATAAATAAAAATCAGGAGTTCAAACAGAACATTTCTACAGGTACTATATAGAAAGAACTGCCAAACCAAATGGGATTTTTTCTTCCTAGTGTTACTAGTCCTATCATTTTGATTTATTCAATGGAATAGTATTATTTTGTCCACTGATCTGGGTCCTAGGGAGATAGGAACAAAGGAGGGAATGATGTTTTCACCAGCAAGAAGACAAACAAAATCATAAAAGTATTGTTTACCTTAAAATTGATCATTCCGTTTACACAATTCAAGAATTTCTATAAAAAAATGTAGAGCTTTATTAACAAAGAGTCAAACAAAATCTAAAGGGCTTCTTCAGATTATTTGCAAATGCGTCTGACTATAGAGGCACTGCAATCAAATTCCTTAAAGAAATTCATTCTATTTTTACACATACATTTTAAAGCAATTTTCATATAATTAGTAGGATGTGATATTATAAGAAGTCATTTAAAAATGCATCTAACGAAACAGTAGTCATCCAATTCCTTATTGACTCCTTAGGATAAATGGGAATGCTACAAGTTTGTCAGACAGAGCTGGTTAGATTGAAGAATGGCAACGTTTAAATTCCATTTCCATAAAGAACAATGTAATGGGACTGCAATCAGTTGGACTGAGTCATTTCAACAGATTTCCAGTTCCTACTGAAGCTCTAACCTACTACATGGCAACCCACTTCAAATATACTGTATCTGAGTCTGATTTTATTTATGGATAAATACGGACACGCCCGATTTTGGCATGTCTGAACAAAAAAAGCATAATATATCTTGTATAATAACTAATGTATCTTAAGTAAATTGCATAGTACTTGCTATCAGGGCCTGCTTTAGGGTGGAAGGTGTTCTGTAGCAATGCAGAACACGGCACCCCTGTTACACCCCAGTGAGTTTGCTATGTAAGATGGGAAAACTTTGGAGTAGTTGGCTATGACATGGTCAATATCAGCAATATTAGGATATATTCCACATTACTGGGGGAATTCAAATCATATACACAAAGAGGCATAATGCCATTATTCATAACAGTGGCTGTAAGTAGTGATTGAGATCTTAATCTGAGAATACCTGCCAAAGTAGATTATTACCATCATCAATTATGTTATGCCTTTAGACAGTTCAACACAGTAAGTGCATAAAAATTTGTGCCAAATATCAGTTACAGATAAAATACTATGCATTTTGATATTTTTTTAGGCCTACCAGCCGGTGAACACATACATAAGGAATGATTAAAAGAACCACTCAGTTAATGATCTTCAAACATTGTACAGAACATGTTCCGTCACATACAAGCCTCGATGTCAAGCACTAGGGCACTTGTGCAAGAAAAAGATTGATATTGAAAAGTTTTGAGGTCCATGAAATGAAGTATTTCTTCAGTCAAAATGCGACAGGGAAGGGAATATACATATCCAGCAACTGAGTAAATTACTTTCTGGTGGTGTCTGGTTGTAAAGTAATAATATTTAATAATAATATGCAATATCTAATTAATATATGCCCCTATAAAATATCTAGAATAGTCTTTCTCACTGCAGAAGAGCTTGAAGACTCCCCATGTCTTCGTAACTGAAACTATCTCTGCTCTGAAATGGTTTATAAAGCCTGAAAAGGTGTGATTTTATATCATTCAGTGGATTCCTTTGAAATAATAAACCCCAACATCGTCCACTGGGAGTTTTAATGCTAGACCACTCTTCCCAAGAACAGCTAATAGGTAGAGCAAGCAGGCTATGCACATTACATGCAATATTGCTGCACTACACTAAGGGAATAACCTCTAACCCATTCACAGATCCCATGACTTGTATGTTGTAAGTTTATAAGTATGACCACAAATTGCTGAAAAACATTTGAGCTTTGGTTGACTTAAAATCAAATGACTGGAACTACAAAACTGATAAGCTAAGAAAAATGATTCCTACAGCTAAAGCATATTAAAGGAATCTTGTTTTGCATCTTCAGTAATTAATCCACAAGGAGTTTTCCTACTTGTAGAGTTGGCCGAATAGGAAAGAGGAGATTTCTATTTGTGCACTATTGAGTGAGGACTGTAATTGAAATTCATATGTGCATGTCTACTGACCTTTGCTGTTCTGTATTTTTTATAGACAGTTTACAAGGTCTTTCTGCCAAGTAGTTCATGTTTTAGTTTTAAACAATATTCTCTTGTAGGTGTTCAATGTGAGTTAATGATTCCACTGAAAACATTTTAATTAGGCTATGCTCTTACATGTTGTCCATTGGGGCCTTCTTACGTTGTCGTGCGTAGCATTTTCAGAGAATTTATTTTTATTATTGGCCTCAGATCCTTCTATTGATCTTATTTTTGCATCTGATCACTAGGATAACAGAGCTTTACATTTAGGGCTCATACTGTGGTGGAAGAAAAAAAAAATTACATTTTCATCTCAGAAGCAGCCGAATATGGAAAGATATTTTATTATGTCATTTATTTAATAGTGGTTTGGCCTTTGGAATGGGTTGGGACTTACTAATGCATTAGGGAATAATACATTAAAGCAAAGGTATTACAAATGTGTTGTAGTAAAACACAGCATTATTGATTAACGTAACTGGTAAGAATGGCAAATTAGACCATTAGCCATTGGTTTAGAGATGGGCAGATGACAGTCTCCTCAGAATGTAACCATGTAAATAACCACAGTCAGTAGCATTTTATTAAGGTACAGAAACTAAGAGAGAGCGCCAAACACAATTCAAATCTATGATATATATAGAAAATAAATGAGTGAATGATAAATAAATAAAGAACACAAAAGTCCAAAACTAAAAGTCCAAAAATAGATCTCTTCAAAAATCCAATTTAATTCAGTGCTGCTCCTTTCATAAGAAAACACGCTGCTTTTCTTCAAACTTTGTATACAACATCCAAAACACCTGTGGAAGAAGCGCACACAAAGAGCACTATATAGTGCTTTGTCCAATGATTTGTTCAGGTGACAGGTAAAGAAACCCAAACGCTCCCAGATTAAAGGTAAACACTTCCGTGTAATCAATGAAATCCAGTGAGGAAAGACACTCTTTGTGAAAACACCTTAAAGTGATAGTACACGCCTAGTTTAGGTGTGTGCTTACCAGAAGCATTAAATGATCAGGTTTATCTGTCTGAAACAGACATATAATTTCCACTGTGTCCAAATTCTCCTCTCAATCAGTTATATTCTTTCATAAGCAGATGTATGTGCCAGGAAGACAATATTCGTAAAAAAAATTTATAAATTCTTAACAATATCAGCATCCAATAAAAATATGCACAGCTCAAAAATGAGCCAGCTTGATTATAAGTGTATCATCAAGCATAATCCAAACATTTACTGACATACAAAAAACAAAGCAACTGCTATGCAGTACACTGTGTCATATTCAGTGCTTAATAGATATGCTGTAAATATACAGTATTAGCAGCAGCTTCCAAAATACCAACCTTTGATTGGCGAATTGCGTAGAGTGGCAAGTAATATTTTATAATATTACTTGCCACTCTATGCGTTTTGCCAATCAAAGGTCATTTATGGCTTCCTCAGGAGTGTAGCTACACTCCTGAGGAAGCCATAAATGACCTTTGATTGGCGAAACGCGTAGAGTGGTAAGTAATATTTTATTTTATCCAAACTGACATTCACACTGTTTCTGTATGCTATATTGGAAGCTGCTGCTAATATATTTACAGCATATCTGTTAAGCACTGAATATGACACAGTGTACTGCATAGCAATTGCTTTGTTTTTTGTATGTCAGTAAATGTTTGGATTATGCTTGATGATACACTTATAATCAAGCTGGCTCATTTTTGAGCTGTACATATTTTTATTGGATGTTGATATTGTTAATAAATTATAAAAAAAAATTTACGAATATTGTCTTCCTGGCACATACATCTGGTTATGAAAGAATATGACTGATTGAGAGGAGAATTTGGACACAGTGGAAATTATATGTCTGTTTCAGACAGATAAGCCTGATCATTTAATGCTTCTGATAAGCATACACCTAAACTAGGCGTGCACTATCACTTTAAGGTGTTTTCACAAAGAGTGTCTTTCCTCACTGGATTTCATTGATTACACGGAAGTGTTTACCTTTAATCTGGGAGCGTTTGCGTTTCTTTACCTATCACCTGAACAAATCATTGGATAAAGCATTCTATCAAGGTAATTTATCAACAGGGGCAACCTTTACAGAGGTCTAGTAACCTATAACAACCAATAAGAAGTTGTCTTTTATTATCCTTGCTTCCTTATAGCAGAAATTGCTGACTGCTGATTGGTTGCTATGGGTTACTAAACCTCTCTAAATGATTGTCCCTGTTGATGAATTCCCATCTATAACTGTGATTTGAACATGAATCCCAGGCCTCAACACAGGCCTCCTTTTAAAGATTTTAATTTCTCCATAGGTTTAAAATCAAACAGTTTCAACTCATTTGTAGTCCCAAAGGTGCTCTTTAAAATGGCTGTTCTTATATCCCCCAGAATGTGGCTAGGGCTACAAAAATGAAAAACTGAATTGACTATTGTCTTGCTTCTCAATAAAGAAATACTGTATGTTCCTCAACCTAGAGAGTCCAGTCTTACCTATATATAGAGCTCCATTCTGTCTTTTTATACATTTAATTAAATATACCAACTATTAATTAGATTAAGTCGTTTTGTTACATGTACTGTATTAAAGAGTTAAAGGGATAAAAGTAAATAAATATGACTAACTCCATCAGTAAGCATGTACTCCTACTATGGTCTACAGCTAGCCAGGGGTCAGCGACGTGCATATTGCCTACATGAAATAGGGCTCCATGAAAAAAATATGGCTTTCTTTGGGTAATAGACTTATAGAAGTATAAAAGAAGAAGCAGACTAATGTGCTTTTGTTTCCAGATGAATGATGCTCATTGCCCAGAGTATAAAAAGTCATGGTTAGATAGATATATTTCCTGTCAAATAGATTATCCTTGGTGTTTCTTTCACAGACATCATTCCAGGGTGATTATTTAGCTTCCAGGGAAATTTTGTAAATGCCATAACCGTTCTCCTTCATATATACTTTTTACAAATAGGAACAATATGGTAGAGACAGCTTTGGCGAGTTGCTAATGCATTAATTTAGACGTGCATTGTGCCTGAAGTAAAATGTGCTTTGTTTTTGGGTTTTTTTGCCTTGTGGGGATCATGGATCTATCAGATTTAATTTCATTTCCTAAAACACAGAATTTGCCAATCATGCATAGCCTTTCTTAAGTAAGCGAGACTACATCTGCCTCTATGACAACTTGCAACATATCACTGTCAAGGATAACAAGCTTTAACAAGGCAAAAGACTGAGGAATAAACCAGGAACAAAATACAGCATTAAATGAATTTATACTATTTAGTTTACACAATGACAAACCAAAAAAAGCAAACTGTATAAATAAATGTGGGCTTGCTCCTATTTTAGGAGATGATAAGAGTATTTTTTTAATATTGTAGAAAAGTAAATAAATGAGTTCTGATTTGTCAGTTAAGTGATTTGTAAGAAAATAAGGGGTTAACCATGTGGTTTGGCACAGGAGTAAAGGCTCACTACAGCTCCATTTTATATATTTATATATATATATCTCTCTCTCTCTCTCTCTCTATATATATATATATATATATATATAGATATATATATATAGATATATATATATATCTATATATATAGATATATAGTGTTGCATAAGGCGACTATTTATTCAATTGTGACAGTGGCGACTGCGACTAAGTGACAACATGACCCAGGGACAAAGTGACATAGAAATAGATAGAATATTCACAGAATACAGTTAGTGGGATATGGTGAGACTAACGTCACTGCCCTTCACTTGTAGAATTCACCTCACTCCTCAAGACTTCACATCCTACTTCTATTTGACTGACTATGCCACACTACACATCCGACAGCATTAGCCACTGTTTGCCTATTTGGCAACTATTTTCTCCACTTAGTCAATTGTGAGAAGTGAATTTGAGGCTATTTTGGCAAAGTGAATTTGTTAGGTGAATTCGCACTTTAGTCAATGAGGCTCTTGTTTTGTAGCTGAATTGGAAAAATAGTATCCATTGTTTCATGTGGCTTAAGCTACACAGGAATTTTTTTTTTTTTTGCGCCATAGACAATAACTAGCCTAATTAAAATCAGCTAAGCTAAAATATCCCTGGCCTTTACAGGCAGAGGAAAGCGCAAAACACAAAAATGGCACTAATATTGCCTTATCACAAATATGTACTGTATATTGTGATAGTGTAGCCCAAACGTACCAAATCCAGTACTAATAAATATCTTCGTGCTATGAGTGAAACAGCAGAAAATATAACAACACGTGACCAGTCTAATAATCATCTCACCAGATCGCAAATAAAACAAAGCCTTGTATAATGAAAGGATTCCGCCATGGTGGAATGGACACTAGCTCAAAAACAGGACTTTCTCTCAATTCAGGAAGTCAACTCTTGTAATAATGCCTATATATCAAACTGTAGTCATCTCAATGTGTCAGTAGAAAGCGATAAAAACAGCAACAAAAATCCAACCTATCATAACTTAAGCCACAGAGAGGGAGGAGTGCATCCAGCAGCCCAGGACCCAAAAAACAATCAGTGGCTAGAGGGAGATGGACACCTCACAGCATGCTAAGCCAGCCCATGACTTTATCTACCCTAACATGCTCAGCCACGACCATCGCAACTCCTTTACAATGGTAGCAAACGCATGGATCCCAGTAATCTCAGTAATTGGACTTTTTTTGGGTCTGGGGGAGGGAAGTATTAATAAAATTTTGCACCTGATGCAGACACTGCAGGGCTGCGGAGGGGTTCTAGTGGTCTTGGCAGTTGGTCTTCTTGGGCGTTTGGGAACAGTTACAGCTACGATTGTTCTGATCTCTACAGTTACACATATATAGTGAGGATTAACAGTGGGCAGTATGCTACTCTTAAACAATGTTGTTTTTAGGGGTTTTTTTAGACTCTTATAATTATATAATGGGCGAAATTTATTAAACTCGAAAAAGCCTTTTTGGCTTTTTTGAGTTTAATCGGGAGAATGATTTGAAATTTCTCCCAGTAAGTATCGTAAGATTTGACTTGTGCAATACTTACTGTGAGAAACTTTTTTTTAATTAAATATATCCATGGAAAGGGTAGCCATACAGTATAGCTACCTTTCCATGGATATATTTAATTAAAATAGTCTGTCACGGCCAGCATCGCAAGAGGCAAATCTTGTGATGCTTACTGGGAGAAACTTCAAATCATTCTCCCGAGTTATTAAACTTGAAAAAGCACGAACGGCTTTTCCGAGTTTAATACATTTCACCCTTAAAAATAACTCAAGCCCTACAGTTCAGCATAAAAATACCTACAGCCCAGAACAACTGGGGCTCTCCCACAAACCACAAGGGATTTCTTCTTCTACCTCTTTGGGCGCTTTGTAAGTTTAAAATATAAAATGAAGTTTGTTTTTCCAAAGGCTGCAGAGTTTGTCCAATGACAAACAGTATTTACTCTCCTGCTCACTACACAGAGCCTTTCTCCCTGCCAGTAATAGCTGCCTTCCCATCTGACCTTTTAATTAGGCTCTAGCTAGATCCTAGAACATTCTATAGGCCAGGCTGGATTCCATTACCATTTCCAGACTGGATTCCATTACCAATAATATGTCAACATAACTGGGGCAATTAAATACCTCATACCTTTAGTATATACAAATATATATATATACTGTATGTATGTGTTTCTGTCTGTATGTATGTATGAATGCATACTTGATTGTGATTTGTATACTGAAATATTACTTGATTTCTATAGTGTCACACAAAGAACATAACATTTCTAGATTAAACATACAGATATGTCTGTATTTCCAGATATGGAGATGGTAACAGAATTTTGCAGTCATTCTACTATTTCCCATAAAACTCTCCCAAAAAAACTCCCATATAGGCACACAAAGTGTCTGAATGCTATAATCTGCTGTCACATGGAAGGGACAAATAGTTGATGCCCAATTAGGTTTAGAAAAAGCTCTTCTCTGTAAACCTCAATTACCTGTGATGCCTTATGACATTCAGCATTTACAAAGTATAATTACACAATGGTGTCTGACATTTAACGTCTATGGATAATTTAAAAGACTTTTACTTCAATAGGGCCTGCTCGTGAGCAACAGTAATCACTTCAATTAGCTTGGCACCATTACAATGTAGCAAGACCATTTGTCTGCCTATTAGAGCCAGCCAAGCTCTTCAAGTGTGTTAATTTAACAGTCATTGCTAATTTCTGAGCTTAGGTGAATTTGCATAGAAAAAACATATCCTCGTTAGCCAGAGAGGGAGTTTCATTGCTGCAGGTACAAACTATTCTTAGTGTTATATATTTGTTAGCACAAATATATTCAAAACAAGGCAATTTCCGAACAGCAGTGAACACAATGACTTGTTTTCTATCAATGCAGTTTTTTTTAAATGTATTTTCCATAGACTAGAGTCTTGATGATTTATCATAAATAAGATGAATTATTCGGTGACATTTTAATTAGACAAATGTATGCTGGTACAGTGGTTCTAAAGGACACGTTCACAGACTATAACTGGGAATGGATTTTTACCTGTACCAGAGAGTATATACGTTGTATGGAATGGTCATTATACCACAGCATGTTCATAACCTCAAAGGAGCAAATGTAGCACAGCAAAACTGTGACTCAGTTAGAGGAAAATTATCATTGGGTTATTTCCTATTCAGCTGTCACTATGTATAATTCTGTTTCATAATTCTGCCAGTTGGCTTGAATTCTATGCATATAAGGCAATTAGGCTGCCATAGTAATTTTTTTTTTTATTCTAGTTATGAAACACCAACATTTTCTGCAGCACCATACAAAAGCTTAATACCAAAGTCCCTGTGTGTGAGCGTAAACGACCAGTAACACCAGGAAGTGAAAATTTGTCATCTAAACTGACCTGTGTTACTGGGATCCACTATCCATTAATATTCATTGTTTTTTTCCTTAAAGCTAAAAACATAAGCATATTTCTTTGTGTTTTCTCATCACATTAATGTTTGCTGACAAATAAACACCCACTGCCATTGTTTTTGGAATTTTTGATTATACATAATTATGATTTGAGTCCTAAACAATGAACAGCACAGCCCCTTTTATAAGGGGGGAGCTCTCTTCATGATATCAATCCCCGCACATGCATTGTATCCTTCCCAATGTGCCCCTTTCAAAAGGTGTGTGCACATACTGTAAGAGTGTGCCTAGGCCCACCAGACACCTCCACATGTACACACCTATGGCCCTACAGTGCAGTAAGTAAATATATTTTAAAGTAATATCATATTATCTATGAATTATATGAATGTTTGGAAGTGCAGACTTAGAGCCTCATGGACTAAAGGGTGAATTCAGTTATTGAATTCCCTTCGCTACAATTCGAGTTGCATTGACAAAATAGACGCAAATTCCCTTCTCATTATTGCTTACGCAGAGAATACACTTGGCAAACAAGCGGAAAGTGTCACATGCGTAATGTAGTGTATTCAGTCGGATACAAGTAGGATGAGAAGTCATGCGGAGTAAGGCGAATTTGACAAGCGAAGGGCAGTGATGTCAGTCTAATCATATCTCACTAACTGTATTCTGTGAATATTCTGTTTCTATGTCACCTTGTCCCTAGGTCATGTTGTCATTTTGTCGCACCCACCATTGTTACTTTTGAATGAATAGTGGCCTTATGAAACACTGGAGAACTGCCATCAACCCCCCAATTCATCACTTTGAAATAGCAAAGTCAAACAAGTGAATTCGTAGCAGTTCACCTAGTCGCATTCATACCTCCGCAGTTTAATCAATTGTAGAAGTACCTGTGCATGCACACACAAACAGCTCTGGAAGTTCACAACTATCGTAGCCACCTAAATTGTTCACGTATTCACCACTTCCCATAGTTTATTTAATGAGTAAACATGGGGAAGTGCCAAATAAAATTCATATCTCTATGTGACTATTTGGACTTTAGTCAATAAGGCCCTTAATGTCCTTTATTAAAACATATAAAGCATTTTCACATTAGGGGCTGCTGTCTTTTAAAATGAAAAGCCATACAATAAAGTGTACATAGATAGACAGATAAATTTATTGTCACTGAATAAGTATATATATACATACCAGTGAAATTAAAGTGCGTTCATATAGAATAAATATTACAAGATACATATGATATTGAGATAAATGAGTTAAATAATATAAATGGAATAAATATCATAAATAAGTAGTAACAAAAACAGTGCAGTCAATAAGTATGTTAATAGCGCAGTGCAGTCAAACCTGTACAGCAGGGCACAGGCAAGGTTTAGCAGCATGGAAGGGGCGGGGGGACTATGGGTGGAACAGGGAGAAGATTCAGATTGACAATGACATCTGGGAAAAAGCTTTTTCTAAGTCTGTTCATCCTCAAATTTAGGCATGTGTATCGCCTGCCAGAAGGGAGTAGGGAAAATAGGTTGTGATTTGGGTGGTGGGCATCATTGATGATATTATGAGCTCAGGATAGGCAGCAGTTTTGGAAGATGCTTTCAATGGGAGTCAACTGAATTCCAATAATTCGTTGGGCCGTGTTGACAACCCTCAGGAGGGCCAGGCAGTCAAAAGCACTACAATTAGGAAAACCAGCATTTGAAAAAGGGCTAGGCCCGAAACATGTTATGTCTGCAATAAAGTCACGTTGGTAGCACACTACCTTATGCTGGTTTTCCTAATTTATTTCTTCATTTACAAAAATTCGGTGCTAAAGACGGAAAGCACCAAGGAACCAGCCGTCCTTGAAAGGATTTTTGGACTGCTGCCCCAGAAGGAAGAATTCTGATAAAAGCACTACAATTGCCAAACAAGGCCATGATGCAGTACGTAAGGATACTTTCGCTGGAGCACCTATAAAATTCAACAAATATCCTAGAGCAGACTCCAGCTCTTCTAAGGCACCTCAGAAAGTAAAGCCATTGCTGAGCTTTTCGTACAGACTTAGCGGAATGGAGGGACCACGTTAGATTGTTCGACAAGTGGATGCTTAGGAATTTAAAGCTGCCAACTCTGTCCACCTCAACATTGTTGACTAAGACTGGTGGACACTTGAGTTCGTTACCCCTTTTCCTAAAGTCTATGATAATTTCTTTGGGGTTTTTTTTAGTGTTTAGGGAGAGCTTGATGGAGTTACACCAGGATATCAGGTTTTGTACCTCTTCCATGTAGTCTGTTATGTCATCATCACCTTTGATGAGGATGATGACAGTGATGTCATCATCAGCGAATTTAATAATGTGGTTGGAATTTTGGATGGTGGTACAGTCATAGGTGAAGAGGGAAAACAGGAAGGGGCTCAGGACACAACCTTGAGGGACACCAGTGTTGTGGAAGATAGTCGAAGAAACTGAGCTGTTGAGTAGCTTATTTGGAAGGGATCTTACATTGGCAAGGAAGATACTGGGGAGTGGAGGCTTGAGGGGGTTAAGAACCAGTTTGTTTTTCAGCTCACCTCTTCTTCCTCTCTTTTTTTTATGATATATTCTACAACCTTGCAAGCAGATGTCATTGTGGTCCATATTAATGCTGGTGCTATTATGTCTCTAGATATTACTTTTCCTATAGAGCCCTTTGGGGAGGTAAGGTCTAATGGGCGTGTTTTCAGGTAACCCACATACACACTGGCAGTGACCACTTGTAGCAGTAGGAGACCAGGTAGTATTATTAGTGATAGTATTCTTGAAGATGGATAATAGGGTTGAGCGGTCATACATTATAGTGGGGTACACTTTTGTTTACAGGTTCAAAATTGGTTGCGACTTATTTGGTCGCACTGTCAACTGTAGCCGAGTCTGGAGGATAACATGTGGCAGGGCAGATGGCAACTGCAACCAGGGTTTTGGTCGCAATGTTGTAGAGGTCACACATGTCTGAGGCCTATATTCCGGAAAGTCTGAGTGCGACCGTGATCAATCCAGATGCGGATTCCCTGCATGAGGATGGAGAGTAGGTGTCAGCTGCGGTTCATACTGCAATTGCGACAGCAAACCCGGCTGGGATCGCGACTACGACAGAAAAGTGTCAGTGATTTGTGAATGAAGTGCTTCGCGTTGCACACACCCCCCCCCCCCCCCCGCTGCCATCTTGGAAAAGATAAAAGTGAATGCCTTAGGTGCATGTAAATTAAATAAAATAGAGTCCCATGTATTTTATAGCTACCTGTATAACATCAATGTCAAACTTAGGGGGTTATTCACTAAGGTGCGAATTTGACTGTCGAATTCGCAAACAGCGGATTC
>WMED01003393.1:0-15724 GCA_019650415.1 Pipa parva
CATCAATGGCGAGAAATTTATAATGGTCATTTTGACCTATTCGCCGTAATTTGATCCATTTCATCACTTTTCGGCTCGTTATCAGTATTTCTCCACTATTTCCATTTTCTTCAATTCATGTAGTGCCAAATCCAATTTATTGACATTTCAAGAGATCGATATTGATAAGTGCCGATGCATTAATAACCGCTACAAGTTACATTACTTTCATTGGAGTGCCTTTTCGATACATGCTTTCAATGGGATGAGAATTCACGATAGTCTCGGCGAGGCGACTCTTTTGGTCTCACCGAGACTGGAATCCCTTTAAAGCGCTCGCTGATGTCCGCGTGCAGGACATCAGCGAGCGCATATCAGTCAGTGCGAAGTGAGGCGAAGACTGCGTACCTCACTTCGCACTATCGTGAATTCCCCCCTGAAAAAAATGTTCTAAACCATCTCCATAGGGAATAATGGGTTTTCCCCTCCCTCAACCAGGCGAACACTTTTCATTTATTAAAAACAAGGTCAGAAGGGGCTTAATAAAAGTCGATATTGGTTCAGTAGTGGTATATTGATTTTGATATAGAGGAGTATAAACTTTTACAATTTTTAGAAATGTCCTCGTTCAAGTATTTTCCATACTCAAATCTGGAATGCAGCAGCTGACATTTCTAAACATTTTTCTTAAAAGGCAGAGGAATTCAATAATATATTTCCTGTTCACCATGCCTACATAACATATCAATAGCTGCTGCATGTTCCAGAGTTAAGAGATAACATTTGTCTGTTTAGCACAGCTGTGTATTGCTATCTTCTGCTTTTCCTCATACAAAAATGTGTGCAGATTATCATGTGGGTTCCCCTGTCTTAATGAAAGATCTGGTATTTGGCCAGGGGTGATGATGTGGGTTGGGCTCCACTGAGCATTCTTAAATATAGTGATGAAAACATATAATTTAAAGGATATTTGGAGCCAGAAGAAGAGCAAACTGTAGCAGGATAACTATATTAAGAAAGATTCACAATTAATTGAGAATTAAATGAACCTTACATGGAACACAACTGTGAGATTTAAAGGACACCCTAAAAGGTTCACACTTTGTAAAGGGATAGGTTACTTAAAGGGAAGAAACCACTCTGCCTATGACACTCGTTTGTAGTGTGTACTTTTCAGACCTAGCACTTCAGTGATATATTGTAGTGGGAACTGGTCTTCTAGTCTACCATGATGGGCTCTCCAGTGATCTTACCAAAATACATAGAACTAATTAACTGCAAAATGAATGTATTACACAGCATTATTACTAACACAGTAAATAGCAAAATTAATATAGCATTTGAGTTGTCCTATGTATTATGCTGAGATCACTGGCTTGAAATATTATTTTGCAGATGACATAATAGTGGCATGTGCCAGGTCACCAACACTGCCCAACCCAGTATAACCTTCACAAATACAATATTTTGCCTCAAATATAAAAACACATTACAGACTTTAGTTCTCCTTTAAATAAAACCCAATGTCCAAAGACAAAATGAAAACACATACACACCTTTACAAGTACACTGCAGTAAAAACACAAAAGGAAATATATAGGATATATTTTTAGTACTGCATTCAAACCATTGCTTGTTTAGAAATAATAGGAACAGGAAGTTACAGGTAGGGGAAGAAGTTATGGGAAGGAGAATGTAACAATGTAGGGAAAATAGGGGTTGTAATACATTAATGCAGATGGCAGCAAAAATATAATAAAATATCAGAAAAACAAGCGGCACAATTTCCCAATGTTAAACTACACATAAAGGTTCAATTCACCTTCATACATGTACCCCAATGCCAGTAAAGAAATCATTCTTTGTGTTTCTTGTTTATGATGTTGTGTATTTAATTTAAAACGCAAAGTGAACAACACTGTTTTTCTCTATAGATCATCATTTTTGGCGAAATTTAATAAAGTCGGAAAGACCGCTCTCAGTCTTTCCGAGTTTATCACGCAAAATCTCGCATTGTTCTCGTGAGATTATTGCGTGAGTTTTTCAATCTCAATTTTTCGATAGAAAGGTAAGTAGTATGGATACCTTTCTATCCTAAAATATAGCAAAATCGAGATTAAAAAACTCGTGCGAGATCACTGGTTTGAAGTGAGATCTCGCACGAAATCCCAAGAGCGGTTTTTTCCGACTTTATTAAATTTCGCTTTTAAAAGTCGAGACAACAGTGTTGTACACTATGCTTTTTAAATTAAATACACAACATCATAAACAAGAAACACAAAGAAAAAATGGTTTACTGGTAACGGGGGTCCATGTATGAAGGTCAATTGAACCTTTATGTGTCAGGTCAGTAAATGTGATATCATCCTGTGTTGGCAGTCATTGGCAGACCATATACCATTGTGCTGAACGTATGAACCAATCACTTGGATGATCATTCAGTCAGCTCTGTGGCAATGGGAGTGGCCAATATGTAAAGATGATAAAGTTGGGGCATCAGCGACAGCTTTGTGATCATAAAACACAACATGATTACTATTTATTGCTACAAAATAACAATAATCGTTAGACAATCATTTCAAGTTAAAAAGGTTATTTTACCTTTATCAAGTTTAAAAATAAGGCATTCTCATCATGCCCAATCATTTTAATTTGTTCATTTTTAATGACTTTTTCAGTTTTTGGTTTTTTATATGTTAGCGTGGGATCAGTAGGTTAATAAACTATATACCAAATGCTTAAGATTAAGAAGAGTTAACTTCTGTGACAGAACTCATTGCCTTACCTTTACCTCCATGTTAAATGCTGAATTTTGCCTATAATTCATCGTAGGTGCTGGAATGCCACGCGACTGCCAAAGTTCAGCGCTAGCGTGCACAAAGCTTACATTTTTATAGTCAGATAACATTCACAGTGTGGGCCAACATACCCATTTATCTTGCAGGGAAATATATCAATCAGATTTCTGTACAGTAGTTTTTTTCTTCTTACTTATTATTAGCGTTCATAGGCTAGCTTTCTAGCGTCGTGGGATGAATTCTTGACAGATCGACATTGCGCTAGGCAAAAGATAACTGCTTTCAGCTCAAAAGAAAGTACTTGATTACACCGTTGTTTGGCTTAGGCACTTAGTTGATTATTTCAAATAAAATGTATAAGGCATAAAACCACTGTTTAGGTTAAAATACAGCACAAACCAATAAATTAAAAAAAAAAATGTAAATGCCAGCTAGCGTCTTACTAAAGGTACCATTGATTCTATTTAAAAAATGATTCTTTAGTTGACCCTTAGCTTTGTGACCATTCTACGCTGCGTAAACCACTTTATTAAATAATCAAAATACAAAACATAAGAAAATGAAAGAGCTGCCTTCTTTTCATGACATCATCATGCCAGGGGACTTGCTGGGTTTCTCCTGGAGAACTTAGATTTTTGTATATTGCCAAGTGGTATAAAAGATATTGACAAACCTGCCCCTTGTTAATCCTTACCCATTCTCCCTCAACTCAACTTACTATTGCCATAATTCACCCTCAGTGTGTCCCATTATCACCCTAAGTGAAGCCCTGCCCCCCAAAACGTGAAGCAATTCAGATCATCATATTTTGCTCTCCAGGCCACTGAAGCTACTGAAGGTTGCCAAGCATGGACCTAATTTTCTGCCTGTATAGTCTCCTTGGGGGTTATTCACCGAATTGTTGCATATAGGTGCGAATTCGCCAGATAAAGACAGTCGTAATAGGCTGCTACTGTCACAGTCACGTCTTTATAATGAGAATATTGTCGCAGTCGCGGTTTTATTATGGGAAAATTGTCGCAATATTAACATTAAAAAATGTCGTGATTTTACAATGGGGAAATTGTTGTGAATTTGCTATGGGAATCCGCCATTTGCGAATTCGACAGTCGAATTCGCACCTTAGTGAATAACCCCCCCTAATGATCTTAATTAACAGTTCACTCAAACACTCACAGTTCACAGGACATTCATATGCTTGATCCTTATTGAAACTGATTATTCTATATCCTAAACTATATTAAATCCATATTTGAGGTTTATTATTAACACTTGACAACATGTCATGTCGCTAAAAGTAGTGTAAATGGAAGATGATCTGGGAAACTATAGAATTACTATTGTATATATATAGAACTGTGCAATTTCATTCCATCTCTTTTAAGTCCACCAATATTTTAAAAGTTGTAGCTACTAGCTGTGTCGAATGAATGATGCTGTCGCATTCCAATCCCTGCAAATGTTGCAGTCACCGTTGCCAGTGTAAACTGTCCCATAAACACTAAAGAAAAAAAAGAACATTTTGGAGCAGCTTCTAATCTGCACAAAAGTTGTCAGTGTAAGCCAGCCGTAAAACAGTAGCTACTATGTGAAATATTGCACATCTGTTAGCAATAATAAAGTCAGGCACACAGCAATAAAATCTTGCTCGACTCTTGTTATCTCATCTTTAGACCTGAGAACTTGGGTTTTACCAGAAGATTCTGGGTTTGTCAAGCAATTACCAGTCCTTCAGAAAGAGTATTAAGGTTCACTGGGCTGAGAACTTAACCTACAGCTCCACCTCTTCCCTGCCTCAATCCCACCCCATTTTGCCAGAAAGCAACCCAGGCCATTGGTGTCCTCAAAAATTCCCAGGTATGCTCATACAGGTATGTTCATTGCTGATATTAGATATAGATCTTTTCAAAGAATTATCATGCTAAAAACTCCACATTTTCAGTACAAGAGTTCAATTATTTGACTGGGCACTTGTCCCCTAGATAATACAATTTTTTGGAAAATTCACAGTGACCAAAAACTGCTTCTGTGGCTTTACTCTTAGGCTAGCTAATTATCAAGGACAAAGGGGCTTTTTTTTTTTTTTATCAAAAAATGGATTTAATAAATGAATGCATTGTACAACCAAGTCAATTGTGCATATTCCCTATATACAGTATATTTAGCATTGATAAATTGAATTACAATGAATGGATACTGAATAGTTTTTGATTCCTGTCAGAAAAATTATAGCGGTAGAATTTTGTAGTAAATTTGTCATAAATGTTTTTGAGCCTTTTGAGTAAATTGTCAAAAGAATAGAAACAGGAACCCTGTTACCTTCCCTCCAAATAGTGATTTTATTAGGCAAAGTCTATATTATATTCACCCCAGTACATCCTAGTCAACTGTCACTTCAACACACAATGAATGCTCACATTGGCAGTTAGTCTTTCATTATATTTTTACAGTGGCAAGTTTCTTCAGCTCTGATTGTTTTTCGCAATCAGGCAAAATGATCATTTGTCTTGCAAAAAAAAAAAAATTGTTTAAAAACAATAATTTTGAATGATCTTCTTGAAAAATTGACACTTGTACGGCCATCTTAAGAGTGTTCAGTAGACTGCTTAAGTTGAATGAAAAAAAACTGCAGTAAAGTATAAAGAAAATGTGATCTTGTAGCTCTTCTAATAAATACTGCAACCCTCCCAAAGACAAAGGGAAGTGATGTTGGTGAATTTGCTGTAATTCTCTCATTACTTAAAGGAACAGTCTAGCTAGAAAAATTTAAAAAAGAAGTGTTAATTGTTTAAAATAAATATGTTTTCTAATATACTTTATCAGAACATATTTATATGTAAACTAAAACAAATCTAACTTATTTAGTAGATTCTACCTGTCTCTGTAGTCCAGCTGTCTTGCTTCCTGTTGTGCCGGTGACACAACAGTGCCTCGAACTCCTCAAACTTGTGAGGAGTTTAAGGAGCGCATCAGAAGTCCCTGCGCATCCCCGGACATTCTGCCGCTCATTAGTGAAGACAGGGAACGGGTACTTGGTGCGCGCTCCCTAACATCACGTGACTACACTCTGCCTGTGATGCGCTGTGTAAGACAAGTCTGTGAAAGCGTTCCCGATGCTTCACTAGAGCCTGCATCGTGAACGCTTTCATAACTCTGCTGCTATTGGAGGAGGCTGTGATTCTTTAGACACGCCTCCTCCGGAACGGCTCCAGGAAGCTGTTAGACAGCTTCCACTTACAAAAAGACAGAAGAGCTCCGGTTTCAAAATGATCACATAAAAACGTAAGACCCTTTTAATTATTTATTAATTTACCCATTATTAAACTTTTTATGCCACTTTGGTTAGTTTATTAAATACATTCTAGACTGTTCCTATAAGTCAGGTTATTAAATTCAGACTGATAATGACTGCATCAGCCTGTGTATGGAGTCATTGGCAGACCACATGCCACTATGCTCTATGAGTAATACTATCTCTTGCACAATCATCTGCGAGTATTAGCTAAGTTTAGCTACTATGGGTGTAGTTGCAGGTGATGCAGTCTTTCACCTGAACAACCATGTCATTACATGTAAACCTAGCTTTCATTATAAAACTTGGCGGGATTACAATCTTTCTTTTTCAAAAAAAGGAGAAATAAATAGTCAAGGCAATGTAAATGCTGTTTACCATTAAAGCCAATTATAGATAAATACACAGTTTTTGTCCACAACTTCTCTACTTCCAGCGGTAAACTTCAGCCACCGAGATTTGTGTCAGAAACCACATTTTTTTTTTATATAGAAATTTTAGTCAACCAGATGACAGATTTCTTGGGCTGATTCTAAAGTTGCTACTTTAAACATTGCCTTTGTCCTTTCTAAAGTCATGAAGTCATTCTGAGACGGTGCTGACCTAATGCTGGCTGAAATGATTTTTATGACTCTAGTCTTGCTATGCTAATTCTTTTTTCTCTCTCTTTTTTACTTACACTTCACTGGTGCTATTGGAAATCAGTTTGTGGTTTGCTTTTATACTTTTAAGGACAATTAGCAAAGTACTCCAGCTACAAAATAGACCTTTTCATTTCAACAAATTATTCCCTTGCTGTGCACAACCCCCCCCCCCACCAGATCTCTTTCATTCTACAGCAGACAGGACAGACACAAAGCTGGTCTGTCATTACTGTCATTAATTCTGCCTGCTTGGCCATGACTAACAGTAGTCAGAAATGAAATGAAATAACTTTGTCAAATTAGTGAATTTTCTTAATTCATTTACTGACTTTGCCCAGGAGCAAATATTGAATATCCACATATTTATAAAGCATTCTGCTACTAGTAACTACAAACCTGGCGCATGCCTATCCTTACTTGAATAAGCTTGAATGGTTCTAAATCACTCCCTACTGAGCTATTGTCCTAAATTGGAGAAGACCTTCACATTTCAGTTACCTCGGTGACAAAGAATGGTCCTTGCAGGAACATTAACATATCCCTCTTTGATCAAGTGATATATTGAACAAGACAATGTATCTGTGAACTGGTTAATGTTCCTAAAATCACTTTGGCAAATAGAATATGCAATGTACTAATAGGACATTTGGAAGATTAACTGAATACAGTGCATTGTTTTAATATACTACTTTGTATTTTACAAGGTTTATTCTGTAATATTTTGGCTTAACCGGTATTCCCTCTTGAGAGTCTTCTTTATTTAAAGGAGAACTAATCCTTCTGAAATGATATTCATGTTTATGTAGTGATATCTGTGTATGTAACTGAAATAGTTTATAAATATTGCATACTACATTTCAAGAACATCTTTAACAAGACATTGCTGTCTTAGTTAGTACCTTAGTTTATTACCCAACTGTGCTGATTAGAACGTTCAGTGCACTTCTATTGCTAAATTGATACTTCCCAGTAGTTTGTTCAAGAAGACACATAGTAAGTGCTATTGGTAGCCTGAAAAATACAAATGGGTAAATATGCAAGAAAATAAAGAAATAACCATTCCAGAATACCGGTCAATAAATAAAAACCAGCATTTAATGACATTTTTTTTTCCAATATCTGGAACAGAGGTGGCATTAAGGAGCAAGAAACGACTAGAGTTCAAGCTGGGCTGAAAAAAAAAAACGCCAGTGAACCAAGTGTTTGGGAATGATTTTATAGAAATTGACTGTATATATATAGAGCAGACCTGAAACACTGCTGACTGTATTTCTAGAAATATTTACCACAATATCTGGAATTATTCTCACATAAAGGAATGCTGTTTGGAGTCCAATGTTTAACGCTCAATGCTGTGTTCCCTATGCTTGTCTGATGCAATATTTCAAAGTTGTTATGCTTGTTTTAAATTCAGTATATCATTTTGAGAACAGGACTTTTGAGGACATCTGTATCTGGAACATACAGTAATATCCTTGTTGCAAAGTGTAGAGAGTATAAATTATTGTCAGTGCAGTTGATCGGTGCCGAGTACCCCCTGAGATTTTTGTGCGAGGGAGAGACCTTATAAAGAGTAGCTAATGTGTCTAACACAAGTTTCTGAATTGTCGGGTTGTAGATGTATCAGGTTTAAAATCTGATTCCAGAAGCAAGGGCCTGTTCGATGCTTATGGAAGAGTCATAAGGAAAAAGAGGTAAAATATAGATTTTTTTTTAATGACCATGTATGCAGCAGGTACTCAATGTCATGTGATGGACTCATTTCATGTTCAAATCACTGCACCTTGTGCCAGTGGTTCATATTCAGAAATTTTGCTGCATAATACATATATTTAAATGACATAGAATGAATACTCTTTGATATATTTTTGTATGCATTCAATTCTGCTGAACTTTTAAAATAAAGTCACATGGACTGCAGCTTCAGCACCTGCCATTCCCAACTTCAAACACTATGGAAGACAGAAGGTCTCATGTCTTTATACTTGTATCTGAGGAACTCAAAGAAGACTTCTAATATCCTTAGAGGAGTCCCTGTGCAGGATCAGCACCGGGACCGGGAATGGTCCATCATTGGTCCATAAACCAATGAATTCTGTTTATATTATATATGCATAGCGAATGCAAATCATCTATTTATTTCCATCTAATTGTAGGTGCTTACTTTAATGGGGTCCTTGAGATGTATTTCACACATGGAGCTACCCATTCAAATCATCTTTTCTAATTCAGTGCTTCTAGGCACATCAAATACACAATAGTAAATAAATAACAACTATGCTCAAGTACTCAAGGGGTCCCATCTTCCACCATATTTCCTGTCATACCACAAATCAATACAGATATTGGGATTGCATCTAAGCACTAGCAGCAAATCTGTTTAATGTTGTTTCTATTATTTTTTTACTGAAAAGGTGGGTTGCATTTGAATGACAAATAAGCACATTTTTAAATTGACTCAGGCATATTAAATGTGCTTAAAAATGCTTAAAATGGAATTAGAAGGGAAGGACATTAAACTATCACTTGTTTTAAGTGTTTGTTTTCATTCTATATTCACTTCAAGATAATCGCATACTAACAAAGGAGCGAAGAATGCACAACTGATGTAATCCATAGCAACTAGTTAGAAATTAGCTTTAATTGGTCAACTTCCAAATAGACATTTATTTGGGGGTTATTCACTAAAGTGCGAATTGTTGCATATAGGTGCGAATTCACCAGATAAAGACAGTCACACTAGTTAGAAATTAGCTTTGATTGGTCAACTTCCAAATAGACATTTATTTGGGGGTTATTCACTAAAGTGCGAATTGTTGCATATAGGTGCGAATTCACCAGATAAAGACAGTCACAATAGGCTGCTACTGTCGCAGTCGCATCTTTATAATAAGAATATTGTCGCAGTCGCAACTTTATTATGGGAAAATTATCGCAATCTTAACTTCAAAAAATTGTTGTGACTTTACAATGGGAAATTGTCACAGATTTACTATGGGAATCCGCTGTTTGTGAATTTAGCAATCGAACTCGCACCTTAGTGAATAACCGCCTTAGGGCGAAATGTAATAAAATCTAAAATATCAAGATCGAGATATCATCCAATTTTTAACTATATCACGATATCAGCCAATTTTTAATGATATTGCGATATCGGAAGTTAACCGGTATTGAAATATCGCCAATATCATTATTGCGATATTGAACTTGTCAATCTGTTATTTCTATGGAAAATCAATAATAGCGCTGGAGAATTCGATATCGCGATATTGATATTGCCGATATTGCGATATCGATATTGTGATATTGGCAAATTTGCGATATTGGCAATATTGATATCGAGATTTCAGTAAAAATCAGCCCATATTGGCGATATCGATACTTTTGATTTTATTAAATTTAAGTAAAATTTTCTCAGATGCTATCTTTTTGTTTTGAAACAACATTATTATATGAGCCTCATAATTTCAGACTGAGACTTGGACTTTCTATTCTATGTAAGGTATTTCAGTAAGTAGAGAGCCAATGGTGCTCTTGAAAATGTTCCAAATTGTTTCCTCTACAGTAAAAATCCAAAGCAGCTATTTGCACTCATTTAGATGTTTTACTGCCCTGTCTACAGAATTTCAGCTGAAGTGATAGAACAAAAAAGGGAGTTCCTGGCAAATTGGAATTCCCACCTCCCTCTTGCTTTGCCCTTGACCTCAAAATCCACAGTGCATTGCACATGAAGTTCACAGCCTTTCTCACGTCTGGCAAGCCTTTGAACACTCATGAACATGATGGCTGCTCCAAAGCGCACTTCAGGAATCTAAAATGCACTCTTTGTTTAGCCAGCAGAAGTATTACAAAACTGTTGGATTAAAAAAAAAAAAAAGACATAAACACATTTTTATAAAAGACATACAACATTGTGCTAAAACCGAAGCATTAGAAAATATTCTATTTCCAGGTTTATTTTCAAAAATAGAATTTTTGTTATGCACTGACATGGGTCACCAGTTAGTAGTTATGGTTGATCCATTGAAATATTCAGTACACACATGATTGGACTCTAGACTGGGTTTCTTTAGACCTTCTACTGTGTAATCCAGATCTATTAAAGTATTTAATATTCACATCTGATTGGCTCCTTGACTAGACCAAACTGGGGAGGGGGGTTATTCACTAAATTCTGAATTGTTGCGTATAGGTACAAATTTATCAGATAAGGACAATCGCAATAGGCTGCTACTGTCGCAGCCGCGTCTTTATAATGAGAATATTGTCGCAGTCGCGACTTTATTATGGGAAAATTGTCACAATCTTAACTTTTAAAAATTGTCGCAACTTGACAATGGGGAAATTGTAGCAGATTTATTATGGGAATTCGCTGTTTGTGAAATTGACAGTCAAATTCTCACCTTAGTGAATAACCTCCTGGAAATACCAATTGGTAATCCACATTGTGTTTTTATAAAATAAATGTCCTTTATTTCCCATTATTGTTTAGAAATCTATACAGGCATCGATCTCCCTGCACAGATCACATTATGTGCATATTTATATTTATTAATGTGAACAGAAGCTGCTATAACTACATTATTTTGATGAATATAGTGGAAATACCCCCCATAGAATCCAACTGAAAGAATATTATAAAAAATACACACAGTGCTTGTTTCTGTTAATCAACAATTTATAAACTAATCATCTCTCATGCATCAGGGAACCCATGCATTTCTCACCACGAAATATACATATTTTTGAGTGTTATAGGAAACCATAACTTGCCAGCCCTTAGGCAATAGACATTTAGATTGTGGGGATTTCATTATTTATGTGGAAGCCTTGTGACTTCATCGTATCTCCAAATCTAATCATGCTTTAGACCTTTAAAAAATACAAATAAGTAAATATGCAAGAATAATTAATTAATATTAATAAATCAAAAAATGTAAAAATAATAAAAATCATTTTGAGAGGCCGGATCTCTCTAAAGCTCACCTATTTAAATGACTGTTTTCCAGTAGAAAAGGTATCACCAAATATTGCAATACTCTTTTTTATATATATATATATATATATATATACTGAGAAATAGTCCCTTCAAGCAGTATTGCTGAGTAAAACAACCTTTAGAGCATTTTTTTGTTTTATGTTAATGCAAATTTACTGTTTTTGCAATAGAACCAGTATGATGCACCATTTTTTATTTCAATATTTTTGACCCACCCCAAAATATTTTATTTATTCATTTTAAGTTTTAAACATGATTCAGACTCATTGTCTGTAGAATAACTCAAAAAAATCCACTCCTCATCCATATTCACTAAATCCATGCTTGTCACCCATGCTAACTAAATTCCATAATGCAAAAAATCCTTTAATAAAAACCTCTTTTCTATACTCACTAGAACCTGCAATCAGTAGATTTCCTCAAAAAAATCTTCTCATTCATGCTCAATACAGTCCATAATCAGTCGAATCCCTCAATAAAATTAACTCATCCACACTCACCAAAATCCATAATATAAAAAAAATCTTTCAATAATATCCTCCCATCTACCCCCACTAAAATCCATAATCAATAAAATCCCTGAATAAAATCCTCTTATCCATGCTCATCAGAATCCATAATACTGAAAATCCCTCAGTAAAATACTCTTATCCATAATCACTAGAATTCATAATGAGTAGATTCTTTCAATAAAATCATCTCATCTAGATTAGAATCCATGAACCATGGGATCCCTCAATAAAATCCACAATCAATTTAATTCACAATCAGTACAATCCTTTAGTGATCTCAACCCTGTTCCCTAAAATCCATAATCAGTTTAATTGCTCAGTAGAAGCCTCTCAAAATCAGAAGAATCCTTCATTAAAGACCACTCACCCATGCTATCTAGAATCTACAATCAATACCATTCTTCAGTACAGTCTTCCAATCTATGCTCATTAAAATCACATTATATACTTAGCAGATTCTGATGAATATTCATGAGACAATCACATGCCTCATTTTTCTCCTGTGCGGCAGTGACTTATTACTGACTTGAAAGCTATCTGGAGATGTCAAGGGCTTTTGGGGAAAAAAAGGAAAATCCCAAAAGGCTTACAATAGTGAATCTACCAAAACTCCATAGGAAATGTTAGTAGGAGCCAATCACAAAATCAATTTGTCTGGATTTTAATCTGCTACAGAATCTAAATCCCAATTGTAGATGTGAGACTCATGAGGGTGTTTAAAGCTTGAGCGAGTGCTAAGTATGAAGAACCTTTAGAATATTTTTGTGGTTACATAAATATTGAAGGTGTTAAAATAAATATATTTTGTGGCTTTCTGCACTGTTCAAAGCAAGACTGACATTGCACCCCCACATTGTTAATGGCAGAACAATGCATATTAAATAAAAACCTAGGGGTCCTAGAAGTATCCCCTGGGAGTTTCTACTTAGGTTGTTACTACATATATACAAACACCCTATTTATAAGCTCCAATATGGAAGACCTTCACTCTTAGAGAAGCTTCTAAGATGATCACTGTTGGGAAGTGCATGGTTAGCTTCTGTTATAGGGCTTGGTAGTTGTGCATGAGATGCATGGATTAACTGTAAACCTACTGAGAGGGGAGTAAGGTTGTAGTCCTTAGAGGTTGTCAGTCAACATACTGTGGGTTATTCACTACAGTGAGAATTCAACTGTCAAATTCTCAAACAGCAAATTCCCATAGCAAATCTGTGACAGTGACAATTATTCTACTGTAAAATCGCAACTGCGTCAATTTTAAAGTTGTGACTACAACAATTTTTCCATAGTAATGTCGCACAATATTCTCATAAAACCCTGACTGTGATAGTAGCAGTCTATGGCGACTGTCTTTAGCTGGCGAATTCACACTTTTATGCGACAATTCGGACTTTAGAGAATAACCCCCACTATCTCTAGTTATAAATACCAGCTGATGACAATATGTAAACTGCAAGTTTTTATAATTACTGTTGCTTAAAGGAAAATGATTACTCCACCTAGCGGGTCATTAGCTATTGCAAATCCCTGTAGCTGAGGATTTCCCTATTGAAAGTTTTTTGGGATCCTGGGATTTTAATTTGGCAGCAGTGAGAGCTGGAGACCTACAGATTAAAGGTCAATGAAGTACACACAACCAACATTCTCTTCTGCTGAATTAATGATGGAATTCAGTATTTTGCAGATCATGTGGCAAGACTAATATTAAACTGAAAGCAAATTTCAGCTGAAAATAAATAACTTGTAAACAGCACTGGGATAAACATTACTTGTCTAATGTCTTCATTGACAGAAAGCTATAACGTTTTTCAACTGAGGAAGAAAAAAAAAGGTGTGAAAACAAAATTCTTTTACTTAATACAAAATGCAAATTGAAATGGATGACTGTGTAGGAAGTTTAAGTCCCTCATCTGGGGATGGCCAATGACTAATTCATACCAGGTTAATGATCCAGGAACTGCGGGGTTAGGACAAAGGTGTCAGTCTTATACCCCTCAAAAAAAAGGGTGTGTATAGTCCGATGGATCCCTCCATTTAAAATTTGTTTACCCCCTACCACACTGGTCAATTGAGGTAGGAGGAAGTGAAGATAAATCCACAAGACCTGCTCCCATGGCATTTGCCCCTCCAATCAACTGCTCCCAGTAGGAATCCTAGAATCCTACATGATTGCAAACAAATATTTTTACAGTTTTTGGGGAGTTACTTGCACGTTTATGTCTTTCTGCTTTTAGTATTGGGTTTTGTCTGTTTGGAGACTTTGTTTGCTGGTTTGTGATGTTTGAATACAAATTGTAGTTATGTGCTTAATCACTAACACAACCACCTTGCTCTACTTTGATTGCAAATGGCAACTTTTCTTTTTGCTGCATTGAGAATTAGTTTGGAGGCAATGATTTTGCAAACAGCAAATTGTAGCAGGTTGGAGTTTAGTGTAACAAACACAATTGTGAGGAAAGGAACTTTATTTAAAGGAACAGTCCGGCTGTAAGTAAAAAAATAACACATTTATTTATGCTAATTACCATATGTTATTAAATACTTTCACGTGCACATGATCAATGCATCCTCCCTGGATGACGTGCACGCTCTTCCATGTGACTTATAGGAAATGCTGATGCGGGGCTTCACTAGGCGCGCAGTGGGAGAGGAATGCACTCCTGAGAGGGATCAGCTGATTTGGACGGCGTAGAGTTGCCAATGGTGTCTGAAGATGGAGTTTGCAACACGGAACGTGCTATATAACACTTCTTTACAGGTGAAAATCTTAACTTGTATTTAATAACGTGGTAATTAGCATAAACAAATAAATGTGTTGTTTTTTTTTGGTTGGACTGTTCCTTTAGTCAACCCCAAAGACGCAAAATGATTTCCAGTTATAAGACATTTCTACATTCCAATCTTTTTTTGTTTTTCTTACATTTAAATTTAATTATTTTATTTAACAGATTTTATTTTACACCTGTAAGTACGGCACCCTTTGACCCTGCAGTGCACATTTGATTGCATCAGATTGATCTTAGAATTAAATTGTGATCAATACACTTTTCAAAATCAGCTATCCCTTTCTAAAAGGGTAAGTTGACATCTATGGATCAATTAGCAGAATCTAGTGTGCTGAAAATCATCACAGATGGAAATCCAGTCTTAATGCAATGCATTAGCAAAGATTTTTTTATTAAACGTATGCAATATTTATTAATTATTTTAGTATTTCAATCATGGATATCTCAAACATTTACATTATGTATATTGATTTGAAGGGAATGTGAGTGCTCCTTTAACCAAAGAACTTTAATTTGCTGTGGGCTGCTAGCCCTACCTTCCTTATAGAATTTTGATCAAGTAGTTTTTTTTTAAATTAATTTCTTAAGTTTAGTTTGCAAGTCAACACTCCCAGTGTTTCTACCAAGAATATCCACAGTTGATTGGTGAGGATCACTTTCAGCCAATCCCTTTAACACATCCTGCAGGGAAAGGGGGGGGGGGGGGGGGGGGGG
>WMED01003394.1:0-13718 GCA_019650415.1 Pipa parva
GGCGCAGTCGCCCGAACTGTTCGCACTACTTCGGACAATGGTGAATTCCCCCCTTGGAGTGGAAGCTGGTAAAAAGACATTCTTAGCTTAAAAGGTAAGCAGTGTGCGAGAAAACAGATATTGTTTACCACTGGTCAGTAAAACACTTGGTTAAATACAAATAATTGTGCCTTTATTCTCTTTTTTTCATTTTGCTAAACCCTTGCTCATATGAAGTCTTACACCACAGTCTTAGTACTATAGTTTTTGGTGTGCATTCATCTCTCTATTTCTGCTTAGCTTAAAAGCAGCATTGTTTAATAAATTATTCTTTTTTTTGGATTAGTGTTTCCTGCTGTTACCGGTGATATTATTATTTTACCTCCAATTATGCATACATCACCCAGAGATTAAAGTTTAAATAATGATACAAGTGTTTCAACTCTCTCTGTGAGGGGTAAAGCCATGTCTATGATTTTAAAGCAAGTGCTGTGTTTGTCACTTGTTAAAAGATACAATGCCACAGATGAGCTTCTTTTCACAATTACAGTAGGGATTTTACGAAGAATGCTTTGTCTGCTGACAGACGAAGCTAATATCAGGAAAAATGAAATAAGAAATCCAGAAGAAAAAAAAAACTATTTGAATAAATATTACTCTTCAAAGTTGAAAATAGTTTTTTGATTTTTTTTTTTTAATTGTGTTCTAGGTCTATGAAATTGTTTTACTTGCAAGAACAGCATTTGTCCATGTGCAATCAATATGTTTATTTTGTAATATTTCAGTAAACATGTGTAACTGCCAGCTAGCAGTGCCCAGCAATAGTACAAATCAGCTGACTGAATCAGTTACCTCACAGAAATAAACAGCACACTCATACCCCCCCCCCCGTAAGCTTGGAATGTGTGGAGCATGTCTGTCTGCCAATATAATATAACTTTGTTTACAACGCTGAATAACAAATGTACATGCAAGCAGTTCTGGACAAACACAAATACATAATTCATCATGTATACCCTGAGAACATTAAGAGCATATTTCCCATGAAGTACCTCCAAAATAAATGACTTTGCATGCATTGCTTCTGTAAGTGAGGAATTAGCATATGAATGATAATGGGAGTATGAGGAACCGAATTGCCCATGGATGCAGTATTGTTCTTTCAATTTACATTTTTTTAGCTTATTACACAAAAGGAAAGAGATGCTTGCCGAGAATATATCTCATTTCAACTTTTACCCAACTTGGTTAACTTCCATTAGGTATAAAGTGAGGGTAATACCGTATATGACCCACTGTACCATCACACTGTGCTTCAATTAATGGGTTAAACCTTTTAACTCTAGTTGAGTGGCTTGGATCTTTGCTCTAATTATTAGTTATTGGGCCTAAGCTAGGGGTCTATTTAGGCCTGTTCCCAGGAAATTTGTGTCCCCAGGTGTTCCTTTGGATATCCATTAATTTGATTGGTTCTCATCAACACTACAAGTTCCTTCTTCTATGCAAGATAGTGTAGGAAAGGAAAGATCCTTACTGCTGGTCCACTAGAGGAAAGCAGTACTTCTGCTGTTTAACAACTATACTCAAGTTTACTAGAGGATGAATAAAAAAGGGATCAGAGAATTAGCAGATTCCATTGATGGACACCTGAGGAATGTCAGCTAGGATTGGCAAAAGAATATGTTCACTCCAGCAACTACTAGAATAGAATTGTTCCCATGGTGGTTTGTCTCTGTCATGCTCAGAAAGTAGCAGTACCTGCTACTGCTGTGTATTGAATGAAAAACTCACTGTGGTGAGTAAAGGGTTTCCTCCCACAGTCCATGAATGATTATATGTCCTCTGTAATGTCCTACTGTGTCTGTCAACACTGTATAAAAAAAAAAAAAGAATAGCTTAAAAAGACTTTGAATTTGCCTTTGGATTACATCAAAGGTAAAATGGAAAGCCTCAAAGATTTCCTCTGACGCTCAGCTAGTGTTCCCTGAAGCTGTGTGTGGTCATGTCACACTGCAATGCATTATGCAATAGATGCTATGCTATCATTTTTACTGAGAAGTGTGTTCAAATAAAGCAAGCTTATTCTGTTTTGATCTTAGATAACTTCTGCCACCCATTGGGATTTTTATAATACATGCTGCAGCCGAGTTGGAAAATGGAGACCATATCCTAAGGTAAGGAGCCTAGAGTGGAATTGATTTAATACAAGCTATTATGGCTTTTTTTAAAAAACCTTACTGTTTTGACCAGTATACGTAATCTGTGTCAACTGTTTACAAGTAGTGCTAGTGACTCTCAGTGAGGCTTTGATGATATTTTGGTCAAAGAGCTCTCATTGCTCCTTGTTTATTATCAAGCCAGCACAACAAATGGAGCAGGCTGATGAAATGGGCAAAATACCCTTGCATAGGTGGTATGTGGAACTATCTTGCATAACAACCTAGATAAAACTTTTTCAGAGTTTGTAATGGAGACAATATCAGTGGTGTTGCAATGCTGTTGCTAGTTGAAAGACTTAATAGGTTAACCACAAACAATTTATTTTGGCATTAAGCCATTCCCAAGATGATCAGAAAACATTAGTCTTTTTAAATACATTCCAAACTCCGCTATTACTGATTGAACTTAAAGCTTTTCAAATCAAGACACCTCAGTGCTGAAATTTCAATCTAATCTATACGGGGCGTTTTACTAGCTGCGAGAAAAAGTCTATGATTTAGGCGAAACGCGTTCGGCCTCTGTGCCGTTGTTCTTCTTTGCCTCCTTCCTCCCCTTAGGCACCCGTGGCTCGTCTATTGATCGCTATATTTTCTTCAGTGGTATGATACTCAGGCATATTGTGTTTTTTATCTTCTATCACTGAACTTGCTTAATTGAGCTTTTTTCCTCTGCCACTATTACCACTTTTAAGATTTATTTATCCAGCAGGCCTTTTATTCCTTATTTGCGTATATTTCTTGGTTTACAATTGGTTTAGTGCTCGCTCCTTATCTTTAGCTGTTTCTGATGCAGCTCTCTTCCAATCTCTGTATGTAACATAAACCATCACAAAGTACCTGCCCCTTCCTTATTTAGTGGTACGACTGATGCATTGGGGAGTTTTTAATCCTGGGCATAGGATCAAGAGAAGCTAGCGGATCGTGCAGCAGTACTGTTAGAGTACTGCTGCTGAGCACGATCAGTTAAATATCATGTAACACAATAGTTCCACTTTAAGGTTAGGTTCACACTAGAGTATTGTGTACAGCATATTTTTTTTAAAATACGCCGAGAAAAGACGCCAGAGAAAATCCATAGAGAACAATGCTAATTGATGAAAAGTGTTCACACTAGCATTCCATTGAGAGCGTATTATGCTATAACGCTACATTCTCTGTTTATTTGAGCACATGGAACACAGTATATTTTATGTTACTAGATTAGTTTCAATAGTAATTTAACAATTGCGATCACATACAGTGTAAAAATGCACTGTGTTTTCACACTGACATTCATCTTGTAATGAATGTCAGTTCATATCCTATGATTTATGTGTATTTTCACAGGAGATTTGTTTAAAAAATATGCTTTATACAATACACTAGTGTGAACCTAGCCTAATACATCGCATTAACTGCTCTAATCTAATATCCATTTTCTAGCTTCTGCTTAGCTATAAATGAGTAATGAAGAGTTTACTGATTATGGGTATTGTTCTCAATCATGCAGTGACCTGTGTACCTAGATTTTTACAAAGTGAACTGTAATTAAAAGTTTTAAAAATTTGTTTGTCAACTGAAGCCACTCTTTTCATGCTTAACTCTTTTGTTGCATACTATTGCATAGTAAAATCCCAATTTTTGCAGATGATGCTAAACTGTGTAAAGTAGTTAAAACAAAGGAGGATAGTATTTTATTACAGATGAATCTAGATCAGTGGTCAGCAAAGTGTGGCTCGCGAGCCACTTGCAGCTCTTTAGCAGCCTTGCTGTGGCTCGGAGCACACAACCGAAGCCACGCCCATGACCGCTGATAGCTCTTCTGATTGGCCGTCGGCAGGTCATGTGGTTGAAAGAGTGCACTCCTCCCTCCTCCAGCGGCTCACAAAATATTTGTCCTGGCTGGAGGAGGCAGCAAAGTTTCTCCCTCCTCAAAGAAGTTTGCCAACCCCTGATCTAGATGAAGGCTTGGGCAGGAAAGCGGCAAATGAGATTTAACACTGATAAATGTAAGGTTATGCATATGTTAAGGGAAAATGCATGTCTAGATCATTTTTAAATGGGAAAACAAATATGGAAAAATATTTAGGAATTCTAGTTGACAATAAACTTAACTGTACCAACCAGTGCCAAGCAGCAGCTGCCAAAGCAAATAGGATCATGGGGTGTTCCAAATGGGGTATAGACGCACATGATGAGAACATAATTATACCACTTTACAAAGCACTTGTCAGACCACACATGGAATACTGTGTGCAGTTTTGAACACCCTTGCACAAGAAAGATGTAGTTGAGCTAGAGCAGGATCAAAGGCAGGCTACTAAAGTAATTAAAGGAATGAGCAATATACAGTACAAACAATGATTATCAAAAGTGGGTTTGTTTAGTCTAGAAAAAAGAAGATTAAGGGATGACCTAATAACCAAGTACAGGTAGTCCTCGACTTACGACGTTGATCCATTCTTTCATGGCGTCGTAAACTGAATTTCGAAGTAGGTCGGACCATAGGGCATTATAGCGTGCAGGACACTCGTTTTCCTCGTGTAACTGGGTATAGTGTACAGAACTGGACTCTATTCTTCTGCCGCTGCACATAGTTGCACGTACTTAAGTTGGAATGAGGCATCATATAAAGCGTTGTAACTACGAAATGACGTAACTCGTTTATACTAACTGTATAAATATATTAAAGGTCAGTACAGAGATTTCTCCCACAATCTATTTATACCAAGAACTATAAGTATAACAAGGGGGCATCCTCTATAATTGAAGGAAAGAAAGTTTATGGATCAACATAGAAGGAATTTTTTAACTGTAAGAACAGTAAAGTTATGGAACTCTCTGCTTGAAGAAGTTGTTATGGTTAATTCCATTAAGGAGTTCAAAACTGGTTTGGATGCTTTCCTTCAGTGTAAGAAAATGATAAGTTATTGGTAATAGATAATTGAAGGTGGGATCATGATCCGGGGAATTATTCCAATTGCCATATTTGGAGTCGGGAAGGAATTTTTTCCCTAATATGAGGATAATTGGCTCTTACCTCATGGGTTTTTTCGTTCCTCTGGATCAACATTGCAGGAAAATAGGCTGAACTGTTGAACTTCTGTCTTTTTTCAGCCTTATAAACTATGTTACTATGTTACTAACATGCCTAATTATGAAAAATGCAAAGATTCAAACATTTCTTTAAAAAAAAAATCAACACATGAACCACAAAAATTAGTATAAGTATAAAAGTATAAAATCTCCAGGGCAGAAAAATGTCCAAACTGTATGGATACTCATTAAGGGGACAGTCACTGATTACCTCAAAGTAAAGCAAGTGTGCAACAATAATTTATACTATTGATTTCAGTCAAAACAGCTCTCTACCTTTCATACACCCACAATAAAGTTTATATTTTCTCAAAGTACACATCTTCAGCCATCTATATTTACCAGGCTTGTTAATGTGGACACAAATTTTTGGTGAAACCTTTGTAGAAATATTTGTTTTGCCCAGATTCTTGAAAAAAAAAAATGTAGTCTAAACAACATTTTTTCAAAAAAATCAACATGTGAACCAAAAAAACTGAAAATTAAAAATCAAAATTCCTAAATAAAACAATGTCAAACATACACAAATATGTCTAAGGGTTCAGTAGCCAAACACTCTGAAATCATAGCTTGCAGTTTTTTTAGGAAAAAAAACTCTTACTAGTAAAATAACCCTCTTAAGTATATCACCAGAACAAGGAGGAGAAGGGAATGTTATCCAGAGTAGTCTAACTAGAACTTTGATTTCTACCAAAACAGGTTTCAAGCTGTCAATTAACCAGGGACATTTCAACAGGCTAAAACCATTAACCTTTTCATCTGCTACTGCACTTATTTTTTTCAGAGAAACAGCAGGAAAAGGGAGTGAAGATGACCTCGGTGACTGTTAAGATCAGAAGACATTGGGATTGCTCTAGAGAACAGGGGGCTCTTCCTAATCACAACAAGAGACCATAGTGCTTCTTTAAGTACAGACTAGAAGAGTTAAAAGATATTTAAAAAAATCTAATTTCATATGTACTGTTTACTAAAAAGATGAAGAAAAGAAATCAATAAAGAAAATTGTATGAAGACCAATTGCTTGTCTTAGAATGCCACTTTCTACAACATACTAAAAATTGATTCTAAAATAAGCAACCTCTTTGAGACTATGGGCCTATTTCACGATCCTCCAAAGTGAGCTGCGAAGTGTTTGCCTCACTTCAGAATGACTGAGGTGCGCTTGCTGATATCCTGCACGCGGGCATCAGCGAGCGCATTAAAGGGATTCCAGTCTCAGCGAGAGCATAAGAGTTGCCTTGCTGAGACTGGAATCCCTTTAATGTGCTCGCTGATGCCCGCGTGCAGGACATCAGCGAGCGCATCTCAGTCATTCCGAATTGAGGCGAACACTTCGTACCTCACTTCGGAGGATCGTGAATTAGGCCCATTATATCGTTCAAATGTAAAAAATGGCTGACACTGTGTGTACTGTTTTAGCAACATTGGAACAAATATTTAATGTTCTTCATTGCACATTCTAACCATCATAGGAGATCTTTCCATCCTAGAAGTTCCTTTGCCATAGTGAAAGAAAGATGCTGCTTTGCTTAATATAGCCTCCTAAGAATGAAACATAACTTTTCCATACAGATTATAGACTAACAAATCCACTTCCCAAGTGTCTTATTTTCCGGTTGTTGATTTTTGCTATAAATATTACATGCAAGAATGACGTTTTGTGATTACTTCATTTTCTCCAATACAAATTCTGTTAGCCAGACTCATATAAATGTTCTAGACAGTGTGCTTTCTCTTTTTTAGAATTAATGGTGCATATTTTTTCATTCTGTAAAATACAGCCAAGAGTCTGGGCATCATTGTAAACAAAGAACTGTGAGGACAAAACTCTGAAATGCTTGTTTGGGTGAGCTATTGAGGGGGTTATTCACCATAGTGCAAAGTGAGCTCCGGATCCTTCGCCTCACTTCGCACAGACTGTTATGCGCTCGCTGATGTCCTGCACGTGGACATCAGCAAACGCTTTAAAGGGATTCCAGTCTTGGCGAGGCGACTAGAGTGCTCTCGCTGAGACTGGAATCCCTTTAAAGCGTTCGCTGATGTCCGTGTGCAGGATATAAGCGAGCGCATAACAGTCTGTGTGAAGTGAGCCGAAGGATCCGGACCTCACTTCGCACTATGGTGAATTCCCCCCTTAGTTTGGCATTAAGACAATGTATTGTGTTCTCCTGGTGGACAGTTTTGTTCTTCTGTTAACCAAATTTGCTAAATAGACTCCTTATTTTGGGAATTATATATTTTAACTCTGTATTGCAACATTATGGAAGATTTCCATCTTCAAAGGACTTAAAGTATATTATTTAGTTTCTGCACCGGTGTCTTCAGACTTCTCCTGGTCTCTGTAGCCGGTGGGCATCATGCAGTGCTGCAGGAACCAATGGGAAGTGTGTCACATCAGGCAGACCAGCAAAAACCAATAGAAAGTATGCCTCAGCAGGAAGTATTGATGTTTGCCTTGTGATACCTTGTGATTCCTATTGATTCTTGCCGGGCTATACCATGAAACCACAGAGACCAGGAAAAGACTGAGGAGACCTGAGTAACATGCTAGCTGAACAGCTCATTCACAATAAGCATGCTTTTTTAATTCATGGCAATTTTAAAAAATGTCATTTTATGCTTCATGCATTTTTTTTACTCCTACTCAAAGTTCCCCTTTAAGACTATGATTTATTTGTAATATGAAGGTGCATTAGACACCTTATCCAGTTTCCATAGTGATTACATTAAATGCTATATCATCCAAGCTTTACTTTGACAGCATATCCTTACATAGTTCATTTCTTACACATTACTGTTATTAGAGAATGTCACACTTTTCATATTTGATTATAAGTGAAATTTTCTGGCAGAATTCAGCTCTTATATAACATGACTTATCATCCTGTCTCCACAAAAAGCATTATTTCACAAAGACAAGTCACAAGAGAATATGTCATCGTTATTCATCAGCAAAAATGTAACAAGGGTTTGTGGATTTTGGAGAAAGGTTTCTTTACAGAGTTTACCCCAAAGATTTGTTAAACAAAGAAACTAATTGGTTATACAATGTATGCTGTATGAGTCGTGCTATCTATGTGGTCTATGAGGACTTTTGGCATCCACAATAATGACAACTGGTTGAATCTAAAAGCAGCAGAATAATCTGAATACATTGCTATATTTTTGCTGGTATTTAATCTTCTGTACATTAATTTTAAGAACTCTCTCTGGCTTATTTGTAAGGCAATGACCTTTAACATGTTTGCTTATGAGCTATTGCCTGTTTACTGTACAGTGACCCAGGGTAGCCAATGAAAAGCTGTTTTTGCTTTGCTGTTATAGAATGTACACAGTAGCTGACTAAATAGATACATTGCAAAGTCCAATTAGCTGTGAACAAATTGAAGGGTCAGCATAATTGTTTTTCAGTGCTTTGCATTATACCTAAAAGCTTCCAACTATCAAAGTTAGCTTCAGTGTTCATATACATACATAAGCAGTTCTACAAGGGCAACCATGGTTGTCAACTGTATTAGAAGTGGAAGTGCAATCGGTGAAAGACATAACTATGTGTGCAGGGATTGAAGTAGTTGAAAGGGACACTAAGCAGTGGACAATGCACCTTCTGTTTATCATTGTATTTCTATGCACATTTAAAAGAATATGACACTGTGACAGGTCACATTTATCAAAGAGTGAATTTGCATGGCATAATAATTTGTAACAATTGTTACAAAGTATAGTAAATTTTATTGATTTTATCACTGAATAATATTTCTGACAATTTGTATGGGTAAAACTGCTTTAAAGATAAAAATAGAAAAATAAATAAATAAATAAATATAAGCAAAACTATCAGACATTCATAATTAAAAATATGTAAATTGCCATCTTTTCACTTTCCTTAATTCATTTCAGATTGTTCCTCCAGTCCCAGAATGCTTGATTTCTAACAGTTTCCCTCAAGCCTGCAATGTATCTCAACAGTACTAGCCCATAGAATATTTATGTAGACCATTATAGCACATATGAATATATTTATATTTTCTGCAGTGTCCTTTAGATCCTCTAATCAGGAAAGGGTCTAATTATGTGAATGTTTATAAAATTAAGTCTTTTTACATATTAATTGTATTTACCTTGTGCAAGTTTACTGCCAATTTGTGGGGTTTTTTTTAGAAATTACAGAGGGCGAAAACTATTCTGAAGGTAGTGGGCCTCAGGGCTTTCTTGTTAATGGTAATTTATATATCTCAAGCACAGCAGCACTCAAGCATTGCTTTATAACCCTTCTGCTAGAGAAATATTCCTCATTAAATATTACCTACCTTATACTGGCAATGCTTAGGATGTATTCTTACGTTCTAAAACTAGCACATGGAAACCTCATTAGGGCTTCTGTTACTGTCCTAAACAAAATATCTTTGTAACTATTTACAAGCTTGGTAATATTTTAGTGTGACTAATTGCTTACAATGTTTTAGTTATGTGTGTTATTTTTTGTCTAGCCAATAAAATTATATTTTAAAGGTCACTACCATTAAAATTTAAATGTTTACAAAATTAATATAAGCGATTAAACAAATGTTAAAATGTTGTAAACACTGTTTTTTACTTGCACAAGGGAATGTTTTATAATTTTTATTTAGTCTTTCCATCTCTTTTTTACAAAACACAACAGTACCATCTTGCTTTATGACTGGGATATAAACTGTATGTTATAGTTCATTGTTTGGGGTTGTGTCTGGATTTGCAGATATGTAAATGTATAAGTATTTTTTGTTATACACTAGCTAATATTACTAGATATGATAGGCTGTTCTTTGGAGTAGGACAGTGCAGTGCCTCAGTGGCTAGCAGTGCTGGGTTCTGGGTTCTTTTCCACCCTGGGTTTCATCTGTATGGAGTTTGTATGTTCTCCCAGCACCTGCGTGGGTTTCCTCTGGGCACTCTTTTTTGCTCCCACAATACAAAAACATATATCTGTCTATGTGTGTGTGACTGAATAGGGAAACTACTGTAGATTGTAAGCTCCATTGGACAGGGACCGAAGTGGATGATGAATCTCTGTAAAAGAACTGTGCAATATATCAGTGCTATATAAATACATACATATATATTTACTCCTCACTCCCTCTGCTGGTGAGCTACATGACTTGCTGATGCAGACTAACTGGACTAAGCAGACTAATACAGGAGCATTATCATTTAAGATCTACACAGTCAGTTAATTTTGTCAAAATTCAGGAGGGGGCAGGTAGTATTTGACATTTGATGTCACATATATAACCCAGAAGAGAGCTGCAGTGGCGATGTATGTATCCGATAATCCTGGGCTGTAGATCGTCAGATGAATAGGACCTCACGGGAAGGGGGGAATAGTAGCACCACAAACATTTTTAGTTACTATATACAGTATATATATATGTGTGTGTGTGTTCATTCAATTATTCTTCCAAATATTCTAAATTGCGCTTATATAGTATATTTAGCTTTAAAAATAGTAATTTAGGGGGTTACTTCCTGAACATGTTTATTTAATGCTCTATAGAAAAGAATGGGACTGTGCAAGGTCTGTTTAACAACATAGCTGCTATCATTAAAGGTAAAAACAGACAGAAAGCAAATTCATAATGGTTTTCTCACCATTTTTCCCCCTACTATGTGATACATAATGTGACATAGTGTGTTTCCCCAAAAATGAGAAAAATGAGAAAAAAATGAGAAAAATCCGGAAGATGTGCTAGGTCTTATTTTTGGGGAAACACGGAAACACTTACTGGGCTCGCCTTGGGGGAAGCACCAAACTGTCGCACTCTTCTTCCTGTTCCCAGCTTGTGAGACACACACTGGCATTATCTGGGCCGACTCGGGAGTCACATGATCACTTCAACGCTTTTCTGTCTTCTCCCCGCTATTTCAGGGAATTTAAATCCTGGCACCTACTTCTCCTGTCCTGTTGAATCTGCAGTTCTGGGGACTTATAACTCTGAAAGGTAGGGGACTCTGGTGGTGATAGCCCTAATAGGGGGAAGCTTTAGAAATAACTGTAGCTAGGTCTTATTTTCAGGGTGGGGGAGCCTTATATTTCTAAGCTAGGAAAAAATTACACTAGGTCTTATTTTCAGGGGATGTCTTATTTTTGGGGAAACACGGTAGTAATTAAAGTGCATATAATTATATTTGCTGTTAAAAGGTTTGTTTATGCTTATTAAATAAAATCAAATATGTAAGCTTTTTAATTTCTTTTTTCCACAATTTTACTGAACAATTTTAACTGGATTTAATGTGTCAGGTGTGGGGAAAGAATTAATCATACACAACAAAAGTCTGACAAACTACCTTAATATGTGTATTAAGATGAGTGGGTCACTCTGAATTCATTTGAACAAACACCTTGCAAAACTGAAGCAGGTTTGCATTTATTTTAATTCCCAAATGGTTTTAAATTCCCAAAAGGGGCACTATAGTACTGATATAACTACACACATACTGTACATATAAAACTCCTTCATACTAAACCACTTGCAGACACAAATAGTTAAAAAAAAGTTTAGGGAAGAAATAATACTTGCAGTTTGCTTCCCTTAATTACTTTTCCTGAGAGCTGACATTTTCCTCCCCCTGCTCCCCCTCCTCTTTTCTATTCTGCAAGTCAGGCAACATGAGAAGAAAAAGCGGCTTGACTGCTGTTGGTTAAGCAATGTACTGACCTTTTGGCTGCATAAATTAAGTTGGAATGCAGGAGATTACAGAGGAAAAAGTGACTTGTGCACATGTGCAAAGTAGTAAGTAGGGCAAAAATGTCCGGGGGTGGGAACCTTTCCATGGAAAACTGGCCAGTACGTGTCACACACACATTTCCTGGTGCAGGATTTTATCAGTGCTGCCTCATCAATCATTCTGCATCACATGAAACATCTACTGGGGAGAAACGCTTCTCACTAAGCTATAGTACTGCGTATGTAAAGATATAATCTGACTATAGTTCCCTTTTAAAACCATTACAAACCATGTTGAAACGCAATGACAGAGTTTGTATTAATATTGAACTAGTGCAGGGGTCAGCAAACTTAGAAGAGGAGGTAGACATTTCACTCCCTTCTCCAGCGGCGACAATTTTTTTAGAGCTGCAAAGGGGAGGAGTGCACTCTTCTGATCACAGGATCAGAAGAGGCATCAGAGGTCATGGGCAGGGCTTAGCAGATGCACTCCTAACCACAACAGGACGGCTAAAGAGCCGCATGTGGCTCATGAGCCATACTTTGCTGACCCCTGAACTAGGGAAAGGGGTATGAGAAAGAAGCTTCCCAGCATGTTTTTTTTTTTAATGTGAAAGCACAAAGAGACTCTGCTTTGTAGTATTCCTTGTGTAATATCCCATTTGGATCCAGTTTTCTCTGTGTGATGTGCCAGCAAAACTACTGCAGAGCAAACTGCAGACACCACAGATAACATAAAGAAAATAACATTATACGTTTTATGAGCTGCTGAGATTTCAGCTTGCAACTCTGTGGCATTGCTCTGTGACACGTCACCATGGCTTCTGCTCCAATCCCCACTGCTCCTGAAGGACACACAGGCAGTGAGGAATTCAGTCAGCCAGGTTCCTACACAGAAAAGGTGTTGCACAGCATAGATTTAATGTCTGTTTAGGGATGCAGAGCATGAGGGGAATACCAATCTGAGGGGTTTGCACAGTGTTGTAAATTATTGGGTATGTCTGTTTAGGGAGAACTGTATAGTATTAGGGTAATAATTGTTTGGAGAGGCATAAAGGGCATGTTTTATTGCTTTCTGCACTACATATGAGACTAGATTTATCCACTGGCACATTTTATTTCATCAGAATTATTAAATGGGATTACTTCCCATCACACCAAAAACAATGAATAATCCATGGTGTCTATGAAATCTCAACCATTATTAACATAGTTTAATCTAAAACAATCATGCTCATATCTCTGAATGGGATAATCACAGCTATAATCTAAATTCATGTTTTGAAATATCAACATCAATAGAATTCAGCTCTGAGCCCACACTGATTACTTGCCCAGTACTTAATAATACATTAATTAGATAAATTAGAGATAAAAAGATAAAATTTGGATGGTACCCTCTTTTTTTAATTTAGAATGGATCTAGTGTATAGCACATCACATAATACGAGTCTCATAACTCTGATTATAGAGAGAGGAAGCAGATGTAAATAAATACCAATAATAGGGCATATATTCATCCTATAAAAGGCCAGTAAAACCCTAAAAAATACAATTTCCCATTTGGATTTGCATGACAGTTATTTAAATACAGCAATTATTAAAATGTTATCTTTGAAGTTAAATTCATGAATTTCACCTATTTATGTTTTGGTACAGCTAGAGAGCAGTCCTTGCATGAGAGTTGTATGTATATATGTATGTACAGTAGCGGCCCCTCACCTGGCGCCCCCCCGTCCCG
>WMED01003395.1:11261-22248 GCA_019650415.1 Pipa parva
GCTGCCCTTCAGTGGAGCAGCCTTTGGAAAAATGTTTTAAATAAGGGCAAGCATTGTTATATGTTAATATTGTAATGGATACATAACTTCAAAGAAGTTATTTGGTCTGTAAAAATTATTTTGAATAATAAAAAGCTGCGGCCTTTTTAACCCCTTCTCTCGTGCCCTGGTGTTCTTGGGTAATTTGGAGGGGGCCATAAAAGGTCAAAATAGATTTAATTAATTGGTGGTTATAATCCTGGAGCAAAGTTGACAGTGCACCAGTCAAAGCACAAATGGCTTTTCCGAGTTTAATAAATATCGCCCAAATAGACTTAGATTGTAAGATCCAACCTCTTGTGTCAACCACAACCTAGCACTTAGGGGGTAATTCAGCATAGAACGAACTTACCTCCCGATCCTTCCTATCAGCTCGCAGAGACTTTTACACGCTCGCTGATGTCCTACACGTGGACATCAGCAAACGCTTTAAAGGTATTCCAGTCTTGATGAGACAACTCAAGTCACCTCGTGAGACTGTAAGACCTTTAAAGTGCTCGCTGATGTTTGCGTGTAGGACATCAGCGAGCGTGTAACAGTCTCTGTGAGCTGATGCAAAGGATTGAGAGGTAAGTTCACACTATGCTGAATTACCCTCTTAAAGTGATGTATCCTTGTGATATTTTACTTGTATTGTTTAATGCACTTTTCCCATGTCTCTGTCGTACTTGTATTATTGAATTGTACAGCACTGCGTAAATTTGTGGTGCTTTATAAATAACATTATACATACATTTAGTCAAACATTTCCATTTTTTTTAAACAGAGGTTTATTTAGAAGATAAAATATGACATTAGTGTAGATAATGCCAGTAACATTCATGGAAATTTGTTATTAAGATAATTAGAACCTGCACCCCCAATTTGCAGATTCAGCACCCTAATTCATAAATTGATCTGACAAAGTAAAATTGGAGAATGCAACACACTGTGCCTTGCCAAATTGATACTTTGACAAACTCTGTTGCTGGTTCACCAGGTGAGTTACCTGTGCACATGCACACAAAGTGATGCAAAGAGCTCTATAAGTCTGCAACTGACGTAAGTGTCCGTATTGGTCCAAATTTGCAATCTACCAAATGAAGAGGTCTTAGTGCCTTTATAGGCTGAAATGATTTTAAATATAGTTGGATATTAAAAGGAACCAAATTACTTCTATACATATAGCTGTTTTGACCTCTTATTCCAGTGCCTCCAAAATGGACAAACTTGAAAACAAAGCCAGATCACATATTTCCACAAAACTTTCTGACTCCCAGCTTCGACTTTTACTTTTTAGCCTCTTCAGTTTTAGAGCCATGGTCTAAAGAGCATACACCAACAGATGGTAACTATGGTAACGGGGTTTTAGAAAACTGCACCTCGATGACTTTCCAGTAAGACACTGAAAAATAAATTGTCCCTTCTTAGAGAAGAAACAAACTTTTAGTGACAAGCTTTATGAACTGGAGCAGTTTAGCCAACGCTGAGGATTCCTTGGAACCATTAAGACAAGATATGACTAATCTACACAGAACTACTTAAGCCCATAATTCCATATTGGAAGGCCTAGAAACTTGTTTTAAAAGGAGCATAGTAGTTAACCTTAAGATCATTCACATCTTTGAGTGGACATACGGAGTTTTCATGTGTATCTTTCTACCTGGAACCCAGAATTGTCCTCTTCTGCTTCAAGGATCTACCCTACCATATGCACTGTTTGTGTTTTAGAAAGTAACAGTGAAATGTAATATACTGTATATTCCTGATTTTTTGTAATTTATCATACTAATCTCTGCCTTACAGTGCTATGCATACATACTTGTTTGTGCTTCTATTTTCATGGTGTTATTACAGATGGAACTTGTCAGATATTTTATTAGAAAAACCACAACTTGCATGGAGTTCTCCCTCATTCCCAGCAAGTCTTTAATATCTCTGTCTCTTCTCTTTCTGCTCTGGGGGAAGGTTTTAATAGTTTCATTTATAATGTTTGTCAGTTTTCTTCAGTGACAGACACTGAACAGTCATTGTATTACTGAAACTCTCAAAACCTTCCTTTTCATCTCTAATCAATCAGCAATTAGCATTCACTGATATAGAAAAGTTAGTCTTATAAAAGATAACCTTTCATTGATTGCACCTGTGATGAATTCCACTGTTAGTTTTTACTGGACCAAAATAATTGATAACCTGATTTCTATAAATGACAAGGCCACTAAAACAAGATGCAATGTACTCCTTCTCATCAATTTGATATACTACAGTTAAGTTACTTAGATGTGAACCCACTCCTACAAATTACCTACATTTGATCTGATCTTGTCTCCAAATTGCAAGATTCAAGTTTTAAGTCCTTACAACCTTGACAAATAAGCCAATCCTATACCTGTGCCACACCAAGGAGACTTTAGAGAGATTAGGAGTTTTAGATACCACATGAGGATAATTGGCTCTTGTCTCATGGTTTTTTTTTTGCCTTCCTCTTGAACAACAGGAAAATAGGCTGAACTGGATGGACTTGTGTCTTTTTTTCAGCCTTGGAAACTATGTTACTATGTAAAAACTACTCAGTAGCACAAAAAGATTGGAACTTCTACCTGAAAATTCATAGGTAATCTCATTTATTCCATATACAACATGTTTCAAGCCTGTTGGCTTTTTATCTGGTTTAAATCACTAAAGATGCTTTTATAATTGATCGAGATAAATACAGATTAGATTGATACAGGTCCACTTTTCCATTCCAATAAGTCCAACCATTGAACAATTAAGTGACCTATGTAGGGAATCACCCAAGTGCTGGAGCAGTCTTTAGGATTTAACAAACTGCAAACAGCAAGTTTCTTTTATATTCAAATGTTTATTAATGGAAAAACAAACTTAACATAGCCTTTGTTTGGCAAAACAACAGTCACTTCAAAGAAATAGCAATTTCCACAGTTAAAAGTCCTTGATCAAAACACAGTGGGTAACTTCCCCCCATACAGGTTTGGTTAACAAAACAGAGTACCTTCCCTTATCCTGGGTTGTTTTCTTTGTGTTTCACAGTGCTGCAAAGCCAAGTTGTATAGCAGAGTATTTAACCATTAGTCCCTGGTTCTCTCACAAGGATCTTCAGCCTCAGCCACAGAAATCACATCCTGCATTCCAACTCCACCCCCTACTGGCTCTCACAGCTTCCTTTTAATCAGGCTCTAGCTTGCAACTGGGGTGACTTACAAACTCTGGACTGAACTCCAGCAGTATGTCTGCATAACTGGGGTAAAATACATCCCCTCAAATACAACACCCTCACACCAAGTTAAAAAACAGTCTAAAATGCATACGGACTATTTCAGTGTCTCAGCCTATTTGTAAAGCAAGATTAAAATATTTAACATTTTACCTATGGTAAAATGGGTAAACTCTAAGGGAGAGTCTACCCATTTATTTTAGCAGGCACATGACATCAATATTTAATATATTTACATACAGAATAATTAAGTTGAAAGTTAAATACATCCAAGTTCTTCACAATGTATTTCATGTAGTATTGGGTAAATATTAAGTATAAACACAAAATAGAAAATAAAATATACTCTAATGTGCAGTTAATCAGCACTTTCATAATGCTTACATACAAGTGGAGATTACTCTTTATATCCATGGAAGTATTCAATTAGACAGCCAATAAGGGTCTAAAGAAAGAGAGAATATATATCCTGTGACTAGTGAGAAAAATTATACAAAATAGTTTAATAGACCATTTTCCATTCAACTCTCTGGACCCCATCAAAACATATTTCTTAATCAAAAAGCTTTCGTATATCAAGAGAAGCCACCCATCAGTGGTCTAATTATGGTTTCTAATCACATTCTCTTTAATTATGTTTAGAAACAAACTAGGACCTTTCAATTTATCATTCCAAATGGCCACTTTCTGTTCTTTAGTTCATATTTTTCACAGTGCTAAACATCCTGCCAACGCACTTCCCCTTTATAATAGCAGAGACACAATTACGGGCTCAATTTAATAAAGCACAATTTCACTTTCCTGAGTTTATTCCCATGAAATCTTGGAAGTTTCTTGTGGTTAATAAATTTATTAATACCTTTCCATTGAGAAATCGAGATCAAAAACTCGAAAGTTTCAGTCGGTAAATATCGATAAAAAAAATCTAGAGATAGAAGTAAACCCTTTATACAGACAGCACATTATCACAAGCTAGAAAGAAATTACCCTTTCATAAGTGTACCCATGGTTGGTATCATACAGTGATGTTACCTGGTTGACATACCATTACCTACAATGGGACTATATCACAATGTATCTCAATGTTTATTATCTTTCCATATGTGTCTTCCTGTTACACTATTCCCATTATTAAATAATGTTATTATTTATTTTACACTGACCTCTGGTGCACATTTGATTGCATTTTATTGTACATTTAACTTGAAATACAGAAGAATAAATGGAATCAACTGGGAATATTTCCTCATTTTACCCACTGGAATAAAGACATCATTAATGGGAAATATTATTAGTTTCTTTTTGTCTATTTGCATTGGGAGTTTCTATACATACGGAGGAGCTGCAAGCTTTATAAACCAGTGTGTAGAAAAATGTCTTGAGAAGAAGAGTTGGAGATTGAGGGAACATTACAGACTGTATCTTTGTACTGAGTTGTGATTAATAGTCCATTATAAATGTATTGTTCTTCACACACATCACTTGAGAAGGTAAATGGGGCCTGTACAGAATCAGTGTGTCCCTGCAGCATTGGAGCCAAGAAAGAGAGTTCCAGGACAGGATCTATGTACTTTGTGCTGATTCAAGAAGTTGTTGTGAGTAATATCTCAGCATGTGCCCAAGGGTGCTGAGAGTGACTGTTAAACTATGCTGCTTAAACATTATCCGCACACTACATTATAATACAGATGATCCAGGCTTCCATTACTGTTTCCCAAGTGAGTGTTTCTAGCTGCCACCAGTGGGGAATTTACCCGAGGGCCACAACCTAGGAGTTCCCTCCCATAGCCCTTTGCAGGGTTTTTAGGGTGAAAGGCCTTCTTAGTCTCTGCTCCTCAGCATTAACCAGTGCCAACTGCCGCTGTGGTAGAAAGTTTCCACCTTTCTCCTAAGTCACCATGTTCCTGTGTTTCAAATTTGTGTGAAAATGCCAAATTTATCAGAAATGCTTTCTAGGAATTTGGAAACACATATAATCACTTTCACTGGTCTACTTTCTTAAATGAATTAGCTATGCAAAGACAATTATTTTTTTATTTAAGATTCATGGAAATGATCAATCTCCATCATGGTCAGATGTAACCAGACTGAATTCTTAGAATTCTTCCTTGTGGGACTTGATGGTTCTCAAAACATAAAGCTGTTTCTTTCCTTTAAGTACCTTGTGATGTATATAATCACAGTAATTGGAAACACTCTTATAATTGCCTTGTTTCTAACAAGTCAGAACCTCCAGTCACCCATGTACTTCTTCCTCTCTCATCTGTCCTTCAATGACATCTTACTATCAACAAATGTTGTCCCTATCTTGCTATCAACATCATTAAAGGAGGGAACACCTTTGTCTTTTACTGGATGCATGATACAATACTATGCAATTAGTATATTTTCTTTAGCAGAATGTTTCTTACTGACCACCATGTCTTATGACCGATACTTGGCTGTTTGTAACCCACTAAGATATCTCACCATCATGACCCAAAACTGTTGTGTTCTGCTAGTTACATGTTCTTGGAGTCTAAGTGTAATAATCTGCATGATTTTCAATACCCAAATCATGCTCTTGGACTATTGTGGATGTGGTTTCATTGACTATATCTATTGTGATACAGCACCTTTACTTGAACTTTCTTGTTCGGAAACAACCATGGTGGAAATAGAGGCCACAGTAATGAACATACCTATTATGTTGTTACCTTTTCTGTTTGTCATTGTAACATATGTCAACATCTTCCAGGCCATCATAAGGATTTCTTCATCCTCTGGAAAGCAGAAAGCCTTCTCCACCTGTAGTTCCCACCTCACAGTTGTTTGTACATATTATGGGATATTGATTGCTAAATATACAGTTCCTTTCAAAGGACAGTCATTAAAAGTGAATAAACTAATCTCTGTGTTATACACAGTAGTGACCCCATTGCTTAACCCCATCATTTATAGTCTTAGAAATCTGGAGATCAGAAAAGTTATCATCACTAAAATGACCAAAAGATAAAAATGCTTCAAGAGGAGACATTTGTTACCTATTAACGTACAACATTACAACTATTTAACTTGTAACTGAATTGAAGTAATTTTGCTTGCTTTATTTGCAAAGGAATTACTTTTCCCACCTACAGATGCAGTAGTGCAGAATTCAAGACAGTTTATTAAAGATTAAAGTTGGCTACAGGAAAGTGAACTTGGCAATATTTGAAATGTAACTAATGCTGATGCTTGACATTGAAATAGTACCTATGGAACAATTAACACAAGATTGCTGAGGGTTGAGGCATTAACTAATTAATTGCAGTAAATTCTTTGTTAGGAATTACTGGGAGTTGTAAGCAGGCAAACAGCAGCTGTCTTCAACATAAACAGAGTAACTGAGAATATTTATAAAACAAGAAAAGTTCCTTGTGTTTCTGTGGAGGTCTCTCTTTTGGGTTGATATTACAGTATCGTGTCCAAAGAAGCAGCAAGATCAAATGGTTACTTCCAAACTCAGTTCTGTGCAAATTTGTCACAATTTCGTTTCAATATAATAGTTCTAAAATTTTGATTGATAAAATCCACAAGAAGGAAGAAAAGGATTATGGGAATATGAGAAAAAAAAATAAATTATATTAATCATAGTGGCTTAATGTAAAACAGGAAGAAAATTAAACCATGACTTAACTCTACATACTTCATTTAAATTTATAGGTGAATAATACTGCAACATATTAACACAAGAGCACTTACGGCTAAATACAATCTTATGAGGTATAAGTTTTATACTCATCGGAGACTCAGAGTGCTGTGCTATCAGTGCTTTACTTTTGCAAGTCCATGATATCATTATTAAATAACCCCACTTAGGGCCATTTGAATACTAAGGGAGAAATTTACTAAGGGCGAAACGATCACCCGAAGTTAATTCCTACCCGCACGTGCGGTATTCCGATCGATTTCCAATCGATTTGCGATCATGCAATCGCAAATCGAGCGCAATTCCGATCACAAATCGAGCGCAATTCCGATCGTGCGACCACAAATCGATCAGAATACCGCACGTTCGTGCAGGAATTAACTTTGGGCAGACTAAATCCTCCCTTAGTAAATTTTGCCCTTATTGTCATCCTTTGGGGCAGCTATTGGATCCTTGGTCCATAAATATGAGGTACATGTATACAATAGGCTTTGTTATGGTTTGTGATTTTGACAAGTTTGAATGTAATAAATGCTTGGTCCTATTACTACGCCAAACCTAAGTTGTTAAACATAAATATAATTAAGAGGAGGCAGATGACCCACAACTGTTGTGTTTTGCTAGCTAAGCGTTCCTGCTGTCTAATAGTAATAATCAGTAAGATTTTCAATATCTAAATTAGGCTCCTGGACTATTGTGAATGCCATTCATTGAATATATATATATACAGTATATATATATATGTATAAAGTATATTGTGAATATGCACCTTTGTTTGAACTTTCTTGTTCAGAAACATTATATTCAGCTTTCCTATTACTGTGTCATCTTTACAGTAGTTTATGAATTTGAAGATTTATGTATATTGAATTTTTTTTAGATTCTGTTATCATATATAAGGAATTAAATTGATTAGGAGGAACAGTAAATAACTGTTTAGTGCATTGTTAACAATACATTATTTCATTTTTTCCAGCAACTCCTTAAGATTTATGTTGTTCAGTGTCCTTCTGCATTTGTGTGGAAATGCAAAATTTAGCAGGAATTCTTTATAGAAATTTGTAACAACTCCCTCCCAAATCTGATACATTTACTGGTTAAATTTTACTTAAATAAATCAGCTCTGCAAAGAAAATTATTTTATTTAAGATACCTGGAAATGTTTCATCATCATCATGTTTAACTGTAATCAGACTAAATTCACAGAATTCTTCCTGGTGGGACTTGATGGATAAAACTGTTACTTTACTTTATCTGCCTTGTGATCTACCTAATGACAGTAATTGGAAATACTCTTATAATCACTTTGTTCCTAACAAATCAGAACCTCCAGTCACCCATGTACTTCTTCCTCTCTCATCTATCTTTCAATGATATCTTCCTGTCCACTGATGTGGTCCCTAGCTTTTTTTATACATTATTAGGGGATGGAATGCCTTTGTCTTTTACTAGATGCATGATGCAATACTTTGCAATTAGTGTCTTTTTTGTTGGTGAATGTTTCTTACTGATCACTATTTCTTATGACCAATATCTTCTATATTTGTAAGCCATTAAGATATCTCATCATCATGGCCCATAACTGTTGTGTTTTTTTTGTTACATGTTCCTGGAGTTTAAGCATATGACGTCACCATTATCTGGTTCGCCTATGTGCCGCCATTGCAGGGCATCATAAGCCCTCACTTAAGAGCTAAGCTTACAGCAGGCTTATAAGCCAGCAGCTGAAGACATAGGTGCACCAGGAGAGGAGATAAGTACCACCAATGCGATCCCTATACAGTCAGAGCACCGCAGCGCTCATCAGGTAGGGGGGCCTGAAGGGGGTCCCTACACTTGCATTTCAGGTCAGTACCTGGGTCCACATAGTAGAGTCAAATTCTTGAAATACTTTACATAAAAGCTCTTCAACATCCAGGCTTAGACCTATTTTGCATACTGTGTAAAAGGGAAAAAATATATGAGAAATGAAGGGTTATAAGAATAGACTAAGCTATGAATATCCAATATCCAATCCCCAGATATCTCAAAGAGATACGGGTTGGGTCATATTCAGATCTGATGACCCAAGGTTAAACTGCTTTATGTAATAATTATTATTACTTAGTTAAACTTAGTTCTGGCCCTTTAAACAACTTCCACATCTTTTTGAAGAACACTTTATGAAGTATCTTCCAAATTCTCTTAAAATAATCATAACCCTTGGAACTGAGCTTTGGCATTTCTGTTTGGGGTAGCCGCTTAGATATAACTTAGGATTGTTGCAATTCTGTCTTTTTGTGGGAGAATAAATGTCCCAGACTGAATTATGTATAAGCGTGTACTAGTGAGATCAGTAAAATCTATTAGACAAAACTTTACAAACACTGTTTGATGGTTAACTGACAAAAACAGACAAAATAATACAGTTGTGTTTGTACATAATGTACATAATCACATTAATGTATTAATTTGTCCTGCATTTAAAATAATTGCAACTCATCTATGAATTTGGCCAATGCATATCTTACCCTAAAATACACCAACTAAAGGGAAAGGTTATGAATGATATTTTCTAACATTTCACAATATTTGGAAATAAATTGTTATACAGCGCTTGTTATACAGTGCTTTTGATGTGGTTATAACTTAAGCTCTTTACATTTTATGGGTGGATCTATTGTTAACCCGCATTTGCTATGTATATGCTTGTTACACATACTGCACTAATTACTATGATTAAGCACCCCAGGTGCGAAATGCGCAAGGTGCTTGTTTTGATGTTCTTACTGCTCATGGTTTTACCGTTTGTCATCTAATAAACAGGATATATTTTACACTATCCACTGGAGTGCCGAGGAGCATTTTTTGCTATATTATTATAAGAATAAAGTCCTTCTCTTCTGAGCACCCACAATATACATGAGTTTTACACAGGGACAGAGAGGTTTTTCATTGTTGTTTGCAACATTTATAAATAACAATCTTTTTTAATAGGGAAAAAATTTCCTTAATCCTTTAGAAATAACGGAAATAGAAAAGTACAGGGAAATGAAAATCGACAAATTAAATGAATCAAATGAACTCTGGCAGTACATCCTCATAAGAAGCAACCTTCTTACTTTCTCATGAGTGTACTCCTGATTGGTATCATACAGGGGGACCTTGCTTGACATAGCAATGTTTCTTATCTTTTGCCCCATTAATGTATCAATTTGCTCTTTACATTTGACTTGAAATAATGAAACTTTCTTAGTAGTCATCAGAGAATTACAATAAATGGAACCAACTGGGAATATTTGCTCATTGTACCCACTAGAATAAAGAAATCATTATTGGGAAATATTATTAATTCCCTTTCTGTTTATTTGCATTGGGAGTTTCTGTTACGTATGGAGGAACTACAAGCTTTATAAACCAGGGTAGAAAAGGTATTGAGAAGAAGAGTTGGAGATTGGGAGAACATTACAGACTGGATCATTGTACTGAGTTGGGAGCGACTGTCCGTTATACATGTATTGTTCTCCACACACAGCACTTGAGAAGGTACATTGAACATGTGGTTATTGGACTGGTGTGTTAGTATTGAAATGTGTTGTATTGTATTTTTAATGTATTTTTCATTAGACTGCTTGTAATCTTGTATCAGCTCAGTTTAATCGTTAATACATACAATATGATAATTTGACTGTCTTAGTGAATTTTCATCACTTTGAATTGCTACATTCTGATTCTCTACTCCTTGTTGATTAAACAGCGGATTCTCATAGCAAATTCATGACCGCGTTCGCATTCCCATAGCGAATTTGAGACTGTGTCAATAGCCATTTATTGTGCAATGTATGACCATCGTTAGATGGTGAATTCACCACATCACTGAGTTTGCTGAACACCCCAACAAGGGGAAGTGGTGAATTCACACGTTTCTGTGACGATCTGGACTTTAGTCAATAACCCCCTATGTCTTTAATTTCTTTGTCATCTCCTAAAGTAATTGGAAAAATATTCCGGAATTTGTTGGGGTTTTTTTTGTGCTAAAACAGCAAAAATAAAGAAAAGACAAATGGAGATAAAACCCACTTTTC
>WMED01003396.1:4635-22247 GCA_019650415.1 Pipa parva
TTTGTAATAAACTTTGTTATCAGTTGTGGCCTTATCTCCAGATCCCCCTTGGCCTAACCCAGTTACAGAAAAATTAACGAATGTCTGTGTCTCATGTAAAGTACCTTTTTGCAGTTATCAAACTCCCAGCCGTGACTCCTTTAGGTGTGCTGTTTCCAGTCCTCACCCCTAAGATCAGGGACAAATGATTTACAATCCAGTCAAAATCAGTTCAAACTTTAACACTCCTTTATTTGTCTTCTCCAATATACCAGAACTTGTATCAAAACGAACATAAAATCTTTACTGTAATTTCTAATGCCAATCCCACATTTGTTGCTATGTTACTTCCCCTTTGCTGTCCTCCTCTCCTTGGAATTGGGTATCTCTCTCTCTCCTTAAGTTATGGTCCAATTCAGTCCGCTAGTGCCTTACATCCTGGCTGGGGAACCTTACCTCCCATCAGAGCTTCTCCTCCTCTACCCAGTTTTCAGGCCATATTTATATATTCAGAACATGGTAAATTCCCCCTAGGGCAGGGATGGCGAACCTATGGCACGCGTGCCAAAGAGGGCACATGAGCCGTCGCCAAATCTGCCTTCAGTGCAGGCCGCGGACCCGATCTGACAGTTTTCAGGCTGGATCCGTGGCCTGCACTGAAGGAGCACTCGCTCACAGGGGAGTTCTCTTCAGCTGACGCATGCGCACTCCTCCCCCAGCGCAGGCGTGATGAAGTGACTCATCAGCGCTGGCACTTTGGGGATGGCGCTGGTAGTGACGTCACCTTTTTGGCACTCCGTGCCAAAAAGGTTTGCCACCACGTGCCAAAAAGGTTTGCCACCACTGCCCTAGGGTCTGTATTAAAATAATATTTATTTACTCAGATATAAGCTTTCACCACTAGAGGGGTGTATAGGCTAATTTATGAAGAAACAGTATAAGAACTATACCCAACAGAGGTACCTGGAGAATACACTAATATAAATTTACTGTTTTGAGCACTAGGGGTAATAATTCTATTTGCTATTCCCTTACACAAATGCGGAGTAAACATAAGAATTACACCTCACTAATGTACAGAATATAAGAATGCAGAAAACATTTCTCCAAGATAGCTTATTGCATTTTTTGCATTGATTAACGTTAATGAAAGTGACTCAATCCTACTTTGCCAAACTTAAAAGGAAACTTTTAAGTTCTTTGAATTCTAATTGAATGGATTCTGTCTGCTATGCTTAGTAAACTTCAAATGACATTGAAGTAAATGTATAAACCAGTGCTTTTCAACCTTTTTTCTTCAGGGGAACCCTTTTGTGTCGTCAGATTTCTGGAGGAACCCCTACAGAAATTTTGTCCTCACACTCTTCAGAAAACTACACTAACCCATTAATGACTGTTAACCTGTGCCTGCCCTAAACCAACCCCTCCAGTGCAGTAAAACTGAGGACTGTCAGATCACTGTTAGATGGGATACGGTCCCGATCACTGTCAGACAATACCAACGTCGGCTATCGGGACTGTATCCCGCCTAACCTGCCTACCTGCACACTGTATGTAGTGTACATCCATACAATGTACATATAGTGTACATCCATACAATGTACACTCACACACTGTAATACCCTGTAGCACGTGAACACACACAAACCTCCACCAAATGATTGTCCAGTCCGTACAAATCTTTATCCAACTCGATGAGCAAACTCTTGAAGAAAGAGGAAAACTTTCGCGTTATCTTATTGTGCTGTAAGAGTTTAACCCATTAATAATCGTTAACCTGTGCCTGCCCTAAACCAACCTGTCCAGTGCAGTAAAGAGTAAACTGATCACTGTCAGATCACTGTTAGCCGGGATAAGGTCCCGATCACTGTCAGACAATACAGTACCAACATCAGGCACCTGCATGCAGTATGTAATGTGTCACGGAACCCCTGGCTTGTCCTTGCGGAACCCCGGTTGAAAATCACTGGTATAAACTATAATTAAAAAACAAATCTTGAAGAATAATATTTTTCGATGTATAACTTCATAATTTATCTACATTCCAAATAAACAAAAAGTGCTTTAATAGGATAGGTGTTTATAGTAACACCTTAACTACACCTTTAACAATTGTAAATAATAATAAAAAGGTTATATTCCCATAATTTGTAAATAAGTTATAGTTGAGGCTACATTCCTGAATTTTATTTCATTGTGTTTGTATTTTGTTTTTATCTGTTGGGTAAACAAATCCCTGCTCAATCCCACTGTTTTCTATAGAACATTATATAACAGGGGTGGTGAACCTTTTTGGCACGGAGTGCCACGAGCCCGTCCCCCGAAGTGTCGGTGCTGGTGAGTGATGTCATCACGCCATTGCCGGGGGAGGAACGCACACGCGTCGGGAGAGGAGAACTCCCCTGCTCATATGTGCTTCTTCAGTACAGGCCACGGATCCGGCCAGAAAACTGTCAGATCGGGTCCGTGGCCTGTACTGAAGGCAAGGTTTGGCGACGGCTCGCGTGCCAACAGAAAGGGCTCTGCGTGCCCTCTCTGGCACGCATGCCATAGGTTCGCCATCCCATAATGACCTTTACATTCATAAAGTGCCTGTAATTAAAGTTCCTGTAATTTTTATACATTGTTTCATGTCCCATTGTTTTTGTAGTTATTAATGCTTCATTTGTATTAAAGTATTATGAGCATCAACGATTTATTTGTATGTGATCTTACTATGATTCTATCCACTTGCGCTAGTATTTCATATATTCAGATTTTAAAAGTGAAACAGCTTCTTGATATTAAAAGTTGTGTCTACTACATGTGAATATCAGTATAGGGCCATATTGACAAAGGCCGAACATTTGCATAAAGCTCTGAATTTGCGTCTATTCGCTACTTCGCCATGTGTGCTAATTGAACAAACTTTGCATTGTGGTGAATACGCGACCAATTTGGATGATATTTATAATCTTAATCAGCACTTTGCATGTGTGTGCACAGGTACTTCTGCTACTGACTAATGTTGGAGGAGTGAATGTGACTAGGTGCACTGCTATAAACTCCACCCACATAAAAGTGGCGAATTTGGGGACTGATAGTAGGGCTTCGCATTCTACTTCTATTTGACTGACGACACCACACTTCATTCAACAGTGATCACCACTTTCTGCTTGTTCAACAAGTCTATTGCCTCTTAGTTAATAAGGTGAAGTGAATTTGCGACTATTTTGGCGATGCAACTTTAGTCAATCAGGCCCTAAATCTGAATCCCTCTTCCTTTTTAAGTAATCTAAACTCTACATAAGATCCAAGATGTGCAGTATTTGTTGATATTCATCAATTCTTTTTATGACCATTCTTGTGCATTGCTTTATCTTTATGATCATTATTCATAAAACCTTTCAGTAAGTCGCTGAAAAAGATTTTATTTTTTTATTTTTTACAGAAGCCAGAGTCAAATGTAAAGGTAGGGACAAGTGAACAAAAATATTACATGGTACACAAACAATCTGTAAAAAAAAAATATAATAAAATAATGTAAAGTATGATGTATGGCCATGTCTTTGAATGTGAAGCACAGTTCTCAGGGCTAACGATATTTGTGATTGAGGGCTTTGTCATTTGTTGGCTAGGGAGGCAGGGAAGAAAGCACAGATACATCTTAAGATGAGGTAGTCTGTCTTAGTTGTAGTTCTCAAGAGCAGATGGCAGCTTTCATATTCCATCCATTAATGTATTACTCCTTTGAACAGAAGTGTTGCCTTTGCAGGGGATCCAGGCTTATGCTAGAAGAAAGACATTATGTTACTTTTATTCTGTGGTACATATTCTGGGGCATACGTATTGTCAGAGCAAATTACATGAATAAAGATGGTTATTGTTTTTAATATAATGCACGCAGCAATGTAAAAATAAGGAGACAATCTATTGTATGTAAAGTATATAACTTACAGCAATGTGCTTCTTTTCATGTGAACATGATTGTCATGTAATAATCATTCTTTATATTTATTGCGTAAACAATTATTACAAGATCTGAAAATAGTGGTACAGCTACATTATATTTAACTGTTGCAATTTCTGCTCCTGGAAAGTCAGTTTTTGTAATCGTGCAAGCATGCTGAGGGCAATATGGTAACACTTTAAAAACAAGATGAAGCTAGCATAAGGAGGCTGTTCCAGTTGCTTATCTCTATACAAATCAATCTCTCCCTCTGTACAATTGACACAAGAGTCATTATTGTACTGCTGCTTCAAAATCCAGAAAGCCACTGCCAGTGACTCACAAAATATGCATGTTTCAATTAATATGTTTCCAAGGGGACAGTGCATGCAAACTGTAGCTCATTTAACCACACAAAATTTTGAACAAAAATATCATGTCTCACTGCAGCTAATTGCCAATAGCTGCACTAAGTAATTGCAGATGCAGTTTCTGAATACAAAGTCAGGGTCACATTCACTAAAGGACTTTGTGAGATGAGGCAGAGTTTTACTTGGGATTAAATGGTGCTGGCATAAACGGCACATTGTGAAAAGAACTCTAAATGTAAAAATGTAACTGTCTGATTGATACATATCATTATCATTATGTATATGTACATCAGTTAAAGATTGGTAGTAGCACACCAGTTTAGGATTGACATCTACAGTGGGTAGATTTTATGGAAGGTGAATGTTTATTTCACATAAAACAAAAGAAACAGTTCTACTTGACACCGCAAATGCAAAAGTAATTTTAGAATAATAAGTTGTAATGCAGACACTATTTACACTATTTTTCATATAGTTCCTACCAAAACAGCAGATATATTTTACTCATGCACTGGCTCCTGACACATAACAGCCTCCAGTTCACAAAGCTTTTCCCAGACAAACCAAATTATCCAGTTGGACTTTTTTTTGGCTCAAGCCAAATAGACCAACCCTAAGGAAACCTGGATTGTGGAACTTCTTGATTCTCAAATGGGCTTACTTCTCCACTTTTAGCATAGCCTAATGACCAGAATCCTCTATTTTCAGGCCACAATAGATTCTCTTCCAAGAATGAAAAAAGCACTGGTCCTCAGGAAGCCATTTTTTTTCCAAAAACAACAAGATAGTCCTTTCACTTTATCTGTAGGCATATTTTGTAATTGCCAGTGGGAAATTTTTAGGTATTTGGATTAGGATTCAAAATATTTTTTTTTAAAAATCTGCAGTTCTAAATGTAAGAAAGCATGAGAAAACAATTTCTCATTTATAAAAGATGTCCTGTAACACATACAACTAGTTATTCCCATTTCTCATCTCCTTTCTAACTATAAATCCTTAGCTTTATCGCTAATCCTTGGAATGAATGCTTCTGTTCACTATAAGCCTACACTTCTACACTATCTATCTGGTTACTTATAAACAAACCATAGATTTTGATATTAACTGTCTTCATATAATATATAGGCATATAATAAGTTACTGCTTCTGTTGCTACATTCCATTTATTATACCTTTTTTTTTTTACTATATAGGTATGAGACATCCAACAACTAATCCTAGTCTAGTCTATAAATTGATCAGATTAATTTGACAAGGTTGATCTCAACCCATGCTGACATGCACTTGTATTTTTTTATCAAGATACTTTAGGATAGCATTTATTGAAAAGCCCTCAAACATTAACCCACAATAGAAAGTTAAACTTACAGGTGTATAGAGTTCAGGCTCACTTTTGACCCTTTCTTGAATATTTGTACCACAATACGCCAGCCTTAGTCTGTCTGTGATGTTAATTAATTCCCTTAGAAACCAAATGGGTGTATGCTATCTGTACCCAGTGATTTGTACATTTTAATCTTTTTACGGTAGTGCTCCACTTTAATATGGGTTAGACAGGTGATGTTTTAAAGAGAGTTTACTTTATCCCTTTGTATTCCACTTGAAGTTTGTGTTTAATAAATTTGCTTTAACCATATCTCCCTACACAATTCTTCCTTTATTACTTTTAAAAGGACCAACACTTTCAGTTTAAGGGAGTTTTGGGGGATTTTTCACATTCATTCGCCTTTTCCCCATCCTTACATATTCCCCATCTTCACTTCTTTACTCATGGAATCTGCCATTTAGTAAATAAGGAGTAGCAAATTTAAAACCATCGTAGTGATCCAGAGTGATATCACTTTGACAGTTACGCAGCTTTACTGCTTTTTTTTTCTCATAATTTATTTTTTTCCTTATAGCTTTTTGGCGCTTCTTAACTGTCTCCCCATTTTGGTTTTCTCCTGTTTCTAGCACCTCTATTCCCACAAAATATATACATATCACAATGAAGATTTTTGATTTTATTTTTCTTATCAAAAAAATATTTTGATCTTCTACCCCCTGTAAGATTTTGTACATCTGCCATTACGTAGTGTAACAATATTGTACTGTACACCTGGGCAGCTGGTACCATTAGTTAGATAGGAAAAATGTTGTCTTATCTGAGTGTTTTGTTTACTTTGACTATAGTGACTATAACAAGTACCTCAATAATGATACTGTGAATCTAACATAAATGAGGAAGATCCTTGTCATAGCTAGAAAAAAAAAATTGAAATCCTCTAAAATGTAGTAAAGAAGCCGTATCTTCAATCAAATCTTTTTTCTCCATATTTTCTTCTTTATTGACATTGAACTATTTTTGATTAGTGTCAGGGTCATTTGATTTAGCCTAGCTGTCATTTCTTTTGCAAACATGGGAATAGTTTTTCTGCCTTGAGGCAACAGTTTATGCGAGTGATGGGTGAAATAAGTACTAAAAAAGTGCTCATTCAATGTGCTGTGGACAGGTGTATTTGCAAGATGAATGACAGAATACTATAGTGCCGCTGGAACAAAATTACAGAGCTGTAAATACCAAAGGTCAGAGAAGGTTACAGATGACAAGGCTTTCAGTATTTATTAAACAATCCAACAACCAATTCCCTCATTTTCCTCTGTTATTATAGTATATCATGGTCTTTAATGACAGCAAAATATATAAGATAAATGTGTTATATTTACTATTTACTATATTTCATTGTCTTGGCAAACAGTTGAATCTTCTTTTCTTGCAAACATTTTATTACAGTATTATAGTAAATTTGCCTTTTGTGCCAAATCATTTAAATTTAGTGGCCTATTGTTAGGTAGTGGGCAAAAATTTTCACCAGACAGCTTTGCTCTAATTTCATTCATAATTTCTGGCTTTGGCCAAAAATGGTAATGATAATCAGCACAGAAGCAATGAAACCAGGATGTTATACAGGGTCAACTTACAGCCACTGCTGTGTAATAACAAAGTGGACATGACCAGTATGTTATTTCATGGAATAGCATCACTATTCAGATAACCCTGTCTGTGCTATCTTCAAGCAAATGTTCCACTACAGTCTACAGGTCATCTGTCTTGAGAGCTGAACAATACAGTTATGGTTTAGTATGAGAGCCATCTCATATGGTATTTCTGTTTTGCCACTCACAGTTCTACCTCCCTAGTCTAATAATCTACCTGTCCTACTTGATAATATCTTTGATGTCTCCTATCCAGTTCCTAGTTTATAATGTCCTCCATTATTTACAATGGAGATTGTGTAATTGTGGAGATTGTGGAATGGATGATACTTTAAAACCCAAAAGCCATCCTTCCCACTCTAAATTCTATGACAAACATTAAACTACTTCTTCTGGGACTAGTACATGAAACTGGTAGCATTTCATAACCTTTATGGGGGTATATTTACAAAAATGGAAAAGTTTATTTTGACCACATAACACTGAAGAAACAATGTTTTCTTTTATTATAATAAATAATATAATAATATTTCTATTATTAATAAGTGATTAGTATCACCTATTTAACAAGTTTTTGTCACCATGTCAAAAGTCACTAATGTATTTTTTTTACATTGAATAGTTTTTTTTTATTCTATAAAAATCAGCAGATACCTTTTATAAATATCCCCTAAATGTCAAGTTTTGGCTAGATTAAGAATTCTGAATTTAAAAACAAAAGTGATTATTTAGAAAAATTAATTTAGCATTCCGCAATTTGTAATATTTTAGAGACTGAGAGTCGAATTCACTATAGTCCGAAGTGAGGTGCGGAGTGTTCGCCTCACTTCGGACGGACGGCGTGCAGGACATCAGCGAGCGCAGATCAGTCAGTCCGAAGTGAAGCGAACACTCCGCACCTCACTTCGGACTATCGTGAATTCCCCCCTGAATCCCATCTGCTACTTAGATGCCTATGCTAATAAACTGCCTTGGTACTGACACAGAAGACACAACCCTCAGGAATATCTCACAATGGTGACATGCCATTGACTGCTATTCTTATACCATCTGACCTGTTGTTACTGACTTTTGCCTGACTTGTCCAACTACAAACTTGTCTAATGCCTTTTAGTTTCACATATTCAGATAAGGTTGTTGCCATAGCATCATCCATGTGGTAGTTTTGAGATTCCTGAGAAGTGAGTCCTTGTAGTAAATGAACAACAAACACAGTCTCTGGCACATCCAGGCTTAATAAAAAAGGCTTGGAAGATCCGAATGCATAAAAGATAGATATGGGATAAGTTACACTTATGAAGATGCACGACAGATATTTAAGACAAACTAAAAGCCATATTTTAGACATGGATGTTGTGTCAAACAATAGCAGCTATTTTTTCACAACTAGGACATCTGATCATTGCTACTTTTCATAGGAACTACGCATGAGTTTCCACTTTCTATCATCACTGCAAATGAATTTCCACTCAGTAGCTCTAAATTATAGTACAGTGTTAAAGATAGTTTATCTCTGATGGATTGTTGCAGTTATTAATATTTTTATGCATGTCTTAAATGCTCTTTAAAAGATGACTTTTCTGAAAAAACAAAACTGATTAACCAGTGTGCTAAAGCTGTATAATTATTTAAATAAGGTTATTCTAATCTCTTTACATTTACCCTTTTTTCTAAATACACTGAGACTTGTCATTAGATCTTCTTCTCAAGCCTACTTTAGCTCACATGGCAAGGACAATCTATTTATCAAGGTTCTACACTAATGAATGTTATTGAACTGAAACTGTTATGTGTACAGCAAGTATTGATGGATTGTTTCAAGGTTTTACAGAAACAATAGAAATGACAAAGTAAGTTAATTATTTTGAATACAGGTACTGTTCATGATCTGAACAAATGAAATAGCTTTCAGCACCATGTTTTCTTTGTAATGTTTTCTCATTTAAAATATCACTTTGACTATTAGAATAAATGATTATATATTCTTTGTTTACAATAGACCGTTGTCTACCAAATCCACAGATCACTCTTCAGTAGTTTAGTTCAATTTATCTTATTCATTTATTTTTATTATATTTTTTATACTTTTTGTGCGCTGTATCATCTTTTTGGAAATTTGTTAGTTCATTTATGTGTCTGAAATGTGCTTTAAATATCAAGCTTATTGCTTATGTATTAAATGTATGGTGATGACAGATAGAGATATTTTAGTTTATCTCATTATTCTATAATTAATTATAGTAATTGTGAGATTCCAAGTAGCTAGAAATTATAAAGATGTCCTATAGTAGCCAGAAATTTTAGATGTGAATTGTAAAAGAAAGCAGCAATGTCTATTCTTAGAAAGAGCATCATTTTATTTTTTGTCAACTGTCAAGTGTGTTTAGATCAATATCTTGGTATGATACTACTTTTGTTGAATGCCAGTTCTTGCCATTGATAAAGATCACAAGAACTTGTCAAGAAAACGAACTGGGCAAAAAAGACTGGAGTGGAAATGCATATTTCAGAATGCAGGAAGTCTGAAGGTTGTGCTTGAGCAAATGGTAAATGTTAAACTGTGTTACTGTTGAATTGGCTAATGTGGCAAAGGATTGTATATAGGGCAAAAAACATTTCAAAGCAAGAGAATGGGGATAATTAAATTAATACATAGCTTTGTGTGCTGATAAAAAAGGCAAAACCTAGCTATGATTTTGGGTGGATGTAGTTTGAGAGCATAATTTAATATAGAACACAAGAATGTTTTGACAGGGGAAGGGACCATAAGAGAGAGGGTTGTTGAGAATAACCTGTACACAAGGACAGAGGTGGCTTTATGGATCATTTTGGAAACATACAAACAGCCACAATATATATTTTACAGGCTAGTGGCTTCTGAAAGCCCCATTATCTGCTTACATGTATATGTACGTCTTTGTCAGTGACTGCAATGTGCCAGTGCATAAGTGAGCTACCAGTATAATATGGCAATGAGAGTACTATTTTCATTGAGAGTACTATGTGCTAGTGTTTCAATGAGAGTACTATGTGCTAGTGTTTCATTGAGAGTACTATGTGCTAGTGTTTCATTGAGAGTACTATGTGCTAGCATTTCATTGAGAGTACTATTTGCTAGTGTTTCATTGAGAGTACTATGCGCTAGTGTTTCATTGAGAGTACTATTTGCTAGTGTTTCATTGAGAGTACTATGCACTAGTGTTTCATTGAGAGTACTATGTGCTAGTGTTTCATTGAGAGTTCTATTTGCTAGTATTTCATTGAGAGTACTATTTGCTAGTGTTTCATTGAGAGTACTATGCGCTAGTGTTTCATTGAGAGTACTATGTGCTAGTGTTTCATTGAGAGTAATATGCGCTAGCATTTCATTGAGAGTAGTATGTGCTTGTATTTCATTGAGAGTACTATTTGCTAGCGTTTCATTGAGAATACTATGCACTAGTATTTCATTGAGAGTACTATGTGCTAGTGTATCATTGAGAGTACTATGCGCTAGTGTTTCATTGAGAGTACTATGCGCTAGCATTTCATTGAGAGTACTATTTGCTAGTGTTTCATTGAGAGTACTATGCGCTAGTGTTTCATTGAGAGTACTATTTGCTAGTGTTTCATTGAGAGTACTATGTGCTAGTGTTTCATTGAGAGTACTATGTGCTAGTGTTTCATTGAGAGTACTATGCACTAGTGTTTCATTGAGAGTACTATGCACTAATGTTTCATTTAGAGTACTATTTGCTAAGACGCTTCTTGCTGCATTTTTTCGACTGCTTAAAATGCAACGTGAAAAATGAGACAGGATTAGTAGCAATAGGAATTTAACAATAGCAGTCACACAAGAGGAGAAAAGGGCTGAGAAAGTGAGGAGCCAATGCAAAGTAGCATCTGCAACTTTTTTTTAAAGTCATGTTGGAAAATTCACCACTGCGGTTAAGCCAGTGTTATTTTGCCTTGTGCATTTTGTTTAAAAGCCAGAGAAAAATTCACCCATGTGAACCCAGCCTTACTGTTGAGACTAGCAAAATAAAAGGAATCAGTTAAGGTATAGAAAGTAAATTGAAAACCGGCTCACAGCTGCGTTCCAGAATTGGTGAGGGTCATATATACAATTCTATTAATTTTAGTTGAAAATATTAATTAGTCTATTCCTTGCTAGTCTACTTAATTATCATTTGTGTCACATTGTGTTCAGCATTTAAAAGAGCTATTATCTCAAAATCTTGCATTTCTTGATATTATAAAATCCTTCTTGTTAAATAATATTATTATACAATCTTTGGTGTAAAATAATCCTTATTATTAATTACACATGGAGAAACAACACTGTAGTAGTTTTGTTTGATGACTAATTAAAAATACCATTTTGTACCTCTCCACTGCTCACTTATTTCAATCACTCTGCTGGTCTGCAGGTCTTCAGTGATGAAACAGTGTTTTTACATCCCCCGTAGCCTATGTCTCCTATTCACCCTGGCTACTTCTGTAATACAGCTTAGCATGAACATTATGTCCAGTTTGTGAACCAAGGACTATTTGTATGTCCGCTATAGTGCTAGTTTGTCAGATCACTTGGATTAACAATTGTCTTGTATTGGTGTGTTGCAAACCTCTTGCTTTGTAACCAAAGTTGATTTTTTTCACTGTAGCTATACAAGTGTATCTGACATATAGGGCCTTATTGACTAAAGTCTGAATTCACCTATCGAATGCACTTCACTACAGTTTGAATCATCTCAAATAAATAGTCACAAATTTAATTCTCCTTATTTATGAAGCTGCGGATAGATTTTATGAACAAGTGGGCTGCTATGAATGCAGTCAACATGTGTAGTGTGGCGAAGTCAGTTGAATAGAAGTTGGATGCTGTAAGGATTGGACACTAGGAAATTGCGGAGTAGGAGGCAGCTGGTAAGAACCACAGAGAACTTTGTGCTAAATCCTAAGGCGCAGAGTCTAAGGTACTCCCTGGTTTTCACCTTGGATCCCCGCAAGGGAATATGGGGTTTGCTGCCGAAAGTACCCAGGTCGCAACCCCTAAGATAGCTGTTCAGTGGTGGTTCAAATGGAGGTCAGCTAGAGCACAGACGAGACTATAGAGAGTAGCAGAAGACAGGCTACATTGAATAGCAGGAGACAGGCTATTTGTAATAGCAGGGCAGAGATAACAGGAACAGACTGTTAAGTTAATAAGGAGACAGGTACTAGGACTTGACTATACAGAGCCCAATAACCAAGCCAAACAGAAGTTATAATCAGGTGCAGGCTCTGAAACGAGTTAGCCTTATATAGGTTAAGAGGTAGGCACGACCCTGTGCCTACTTGCATCAGGCATGCACCCGTGCACATCAGGCATGATGTAGCCATGTCCAGAACACGTGACTGCAACATATATACGTCATTGGTATGCAACTGTGATGGGTGCTCACACTCACAAGGGGAACGCCGCTGGAGTGAACGCCGGTAAGTGCAACTCCTTCCAGATGCGAAGTTATGCAGAGTGATGTGAATTAACCCAGTGAAGTGCAGTGACGTCATCCTCACCATATCCCACTAACTGTATACTCTGAATAATACATTTATGTCTATGTCACCTGTCCCTAGTTCAATTTTACTTGTAAACAAATTTGTTATAGTTGCCACTGGCACTTTTGAAGAAATAGTTGCCTTATGCCACACCGGAGCCCTGCCATAAACCCTCCAATTCACCTCTCTAATGTGCCGAAGTCAAACAGGTGAATTTGGAGAACTGAGCCTTGTAAATTTCATGACCGTGACTGACTCTACAGCTTGTTGAATACGCAAAATACCTGTGCACACAAATATAAAGAGCTCCATAAATCTTTGACTATCATAGTCGCCTGAATTAGATGTATATTCACCGCAGAGTTTTCTCACTAAGCGAACATGGGGAAGTGGCAATCAAATGTGAATTCATTGTTATATGTGACTATTTGGCCTTTAGTCAATAAAACCCTAAATATCTAAGATGGTTGCAGCTTTCTCTTTTCTGGCTAAACCCATCTGTAACTGCTAATTTTATCTATGTGCTGAACTTAGCCTGATTCTGCCTCTGAACCTAGATGCCTCTGTCTTTAGAATGGGTGCCTCAATTAGAATTCTGTTGCTTTACTCTGCCCTAGCTTATGACAAAAGTTTAAAGCTGGACTCCCCTGCATTCTGCTAATTGCTTTCTATATTGGATTCTCTTCTCAAGACAAATTTCTACATACTGTTATCAAAGGCAATTAGAATAAGTATAAAGTCATAATTATTTTTCGACCTGTTAGTTTATGGGATGTACATCCAAAAATGTATAACACAGTTGCAAAAGGTTTCAGAAAAGATTAATTCTTATATCATACCATTGGGAGTTGGTGCCATGGCTCTCACCTTTCTTGCATTAAAGATCTGTATAAGAGTTCGAGGATGACCTTAAACTTAGTTGGACTTCATCCTCACAGAAAGGGACAATTAGGAGGCTCATGTCCAATCTCCACTTACTAACATTTTAATTTGTCCATTTGATCTGACCTGTTGGTATAATAAGGGGTCTATGATGAATCCCATTTTCCTATAGTGTAGTACAAAAACTATTGAAAAATATTAGGTATACCTACTAAATAAGACCTGCCATCAACAAATGCTACAGTACATTTCACTGTTTTCCTCATGATCATATTTTACATTTACAATATTTCCCATTACACATTCTGTTGCAGATGCCATTGTTAAGAAGCTTTGCAAAGACCTGCAGTTTTTGAACCAATTTCTCAAGCTTTTGTTCGAAATTTCCCTTGTCGGCCCTGGGGTGCTTGCCACACGCGTTTGAGATGTGGTTTGTATCAGCGGGACAGCACCTCCAGTGGGATTGGAACAGGAACCTGCTGCACTGTAGGTAGCTTTTACCACTACTCCATTTGAGCCTGGGTCTGTGGGTCTGTGGGCCTGTGTTTTCAAGTGAGCTGTCCAATACATTAGTACTGACTAGCCTGCACACTTGCTAATTGGTTCCACAGGTGCACCTTTTTTGTCATCATCCAGGTCTTTAACTAGGAGGTCATTTCCTCTAGTCTTTGCCCTTGCTGGTTTTCCTGTTGTGAAGTCCTGATGAAGATCTTGTTTCCTGTTATCTGTGTTATTGACCTTGGCTCATTTTGACTTTGCTGTTATCCTGGTATCCTGATCCTGCTGCATTCCCTCTACTCGGTGTGATTCTGCTTTGGTGCTTTCCCATTCCTGCTGGGTTGCACTGGTGTCTTAGCGTTTCTGCAGCAGTAAGTCAGGGGCCCCAAAAGGGCGTCGGTGAACACCAGAACATTGGGGTTTCCGTCCCAGTTAGTTGTACTGCAGGTTCTACCTTGGGTCCAGTTCCAGGTAGTAACCTAGAGACTCTCATGTGACTGTTATTGGAGCCCAAGAGACACTATTATTGATATGCTCACATTTGCAGCATGTTTGTGAGTACCCATTGTTATCAATAAAATTGTACTTTTATGTTTGCCATACTACACTATGGTCTCTCCTTTGACATCTCTCCTTATATATTCTCACTGAAGAGGAAGTTTTGCCTGCTTTGTATCCAGAAAGGAAATCCTTTTCTCAAATTTTAAGTGCTTGTTTTTAGCACTTTCTGGTGAGTGCTACTAATTAAGGGGGGTCTTTCCCGCCCCAGAACACCAGTCCACTGCTCAGCTATACAGTCTTTTATCCACCATTGTTCACATATCACTGTGATTATTTAATAGTGTGGATATGTTTTCTATTGTGTGTGCACCATCTGATTATTTATAATATTACACTAGGGGAGCATCCTTTTTTCCCCTTTTGTATTTTTTTCTATTATCCAGCGCTGCCACTTGATTCTGAACTTTCAGAACCAATTGAACCAATTGAACCAACTGAACCCTCTCATCTGTGAGGTCACAGGGCAGATGACCTCTGTGGTACAAGTGTAGGAGCATCAATTTTATTTTTGGCTCATGTTTTATAATATTTAATTCCTATTTGGACTTGTATTTGGACTTTTTTAGAACATTCATTCTATTTATTTGCACTTTTTTTTCTGATCATACATTTATATTGAATTGTATTGCCTAGGCTCTATACCATTCTTTTACTAGTAACCTAACATTAGCTTGGATCCAAAAGATGGACTCCACTGGAACAAGAGGCACTATGTCCCTATAGGGAGTTTTTGAATCCTCAGTGGCAGCCTTTTGGCAAGGCCTCTCAGATCAATTGAAGGATCAGCTCATGGGTCAAGATTTGCCTGCTGACCTTGTTGACTTTATTGCCTTGTGTATCCATATTGACCTCCATGTTAGGTTGAGACAAAAGGAGAGGACTTGCAAAACCCATTTTTCTTCCACATTTTCTGTACCCATGCTAACCAGCTCTGATCCAACTACACCAGCTTCTACTGTTCAGGATGAACCAATGAACACCAGAACCTTGGGGTTTCCATCCCAGTTAGTTGTGCTGCAGGTTCCACCTTGGGTTCAGTTCCAGGTAGTAACCTAACAGCTTTTACTTAAATTGTGCATTATCAAGCTGTGAGCACTGGTGAACACAACTAAATTATAACTTAAGAAAACAATAAGTAGCTTTCACTATTTTGCATTCAATTAACATATCCAGTAAAGTGTCTGCAGAGGATATATGTAAATTAAGCTAAATATATCTTATGCAAATCACATCATTTTTCTTGTCCTTGATATTGGAGTATGACATTTTGGCATATAAATTAGCTTTAAGACATGACAACTACATGGCAGACATAACAGCTGCTCAACCATCTTCCATTGCTGACAAAATTCTCATTATTTTGAGATGAAAAAGGACAACAATAGCTTATGTAAATAGAAGGTACAAATCCATATAAAGCAAAGCTGGTTTAAAGGATCTTTGTTAAGAAGAGAAGTAGAGAAAGTAAGCAGAAGGAATCTGAATGGCGTGTTAGTTTGGATGTACACAGGAACCTGTGTACAGGGAATATATAATTACATAGATGTAGGATTCATATACCATAAAGAGCATACTATGTCATTTTCAATTTTATGTTGATACGACTCAATTATTCTACCTTCCCTTTTCCCTCTTATTCAACATTTTCATCAACAACATTGTCATTGGCGAGTATTTTTTTTTTTAAACTGCAAATCGATGCTAGTCCTTTTGCCTATCTGTATTGTCTTTTGTATTAAAGAACCAACAAACCACAAACAGTTTAATTGCATCTTCAGTATATACAGTACACTTTTTTTTTAAAGTGGCCTAGGGCAATATATGTATGCATAGATTTTACATTTCTTATGCACTGTCCTGTCTTTAAAACTTTTAATTGATCTACCTATGTATCATTTCCCAGAAGGTCAGCTAAGCAGGAAACTTACATTTCTGCTTATACAACTAATAAAATAATTTCTTATCTAATTTCCCATTAGACATAAACTTCATAACAACTTTGATTCTAAGCGCCCAAATTTATACAAGGTCCTAAATTTATTATGGTTATAAATACAGGAAATCTCCTTCTTCCTCTTTTAGTGGTTATTAAACCAAAAACCACTTTCTGCATTATATTTCTTGCAATTTCAGTGCATTTTCAGCTCGGAATCTTTTGGCCTTTACATAATAAATTGTTTTGCATTTCAGTATACATACTGTAGTAATTAATGCCATTTTGTCCCTTTGGACATTTTAAATGCATAACTAAAAATTATTTACATTTTTATATTAGTCAGTGGACTTGGTGTGCATATACTGTATATAATGCCATTTTCAATAAAAATATTTAAAGCTAAAACAGTTTCTCTTATGTTTTATCCACAAGTCAGCCATCAGTGTACTGTTTCCTATAGGACTAGATACAGTAGGATGATATACCATTTTAGACAAAGACATAAGCCAAGATACAGGTGATAACTTTTATTGTCCAACTAAATCAGGGGTCTCAAACTCAATTTACCCGGGGGCCGCTGGAGGTAGAGTCTGGGTGAGGCAGGGCCACATCAGGATTTCCACAAGAAAACAACAGATTAAAAACAATACATGGCCCTGCGGGGCAATCAGTGGCTTTGTGGGGGTAATATGCAGCTCTGCTGGGTGATTTGCATCTGTTGGAGAAATTAGCACCTTTGTGGGGCAATGTGCGGCTCTGCGGGGAAATATGCGGCTCTGTGGGGCAATGTGTGGCTCTGCAGGGCAATGTGCGCATCTGCGGGGGAATGTGCAGCTCTGTGGGGCAATGTGCGGCTCAGCGGGGCAATGTGCGACTCTGCGGGGCAATGTGCGGCTCTGCAGGGCAATGTGCGGCTCTGTGAAGCAATTTGCGGCTTTATGGGCTACTAGGGCATCTGCAA
>WMED01003397.1:0-10690 GCA_019650415.1 Pipa parva
GGGGGGGGGGGGTTAGCAGTGAGCAGGTGCCCCGCAGTGGCATCTAGGGGGTTAAATCTGTGCCAGCTGTCGCTGTTGCTAGTGGTACTTTCGCTATTGTTAATGTGTTGCGCTGGATTTGCGCCATTTGCCTTGCGCAGCGCTGTATAGAGAATGGGAAGGCTGAGACAGCACATGCTTAGCCTGTATAGGTGTATTATAATAATAATAGTGTGTGTGTGTGGGGGGGGGGGGGAATGAGAACAGGAGGGATTTTTTTTTTCACACCATTATTCAGCCTCCCTCTTTCACTAGGCTCTTCCTCTGCATTGCATCCAGGCTTCAGCGATTTGCTGTTTGGAGACTGCAGATTTGCATAGACTTCTCCTCTGTAGCAGATCTCTCCCCCCCCACCCCTATCCCTGATTCTTTCCTATGGGTGCACTATTCAGTGGATCCATCCCCTGGTATTACTGTTAATAGTCAGACCACTCAGATTGCTTAGGGGGAAGGCTGATGATTGAATTGCTGGGAGTCCATACACTACATGCTCCATGCAGGGGAAGCACATCACTTTTTATCTCTCAGCAAGTGGCTTTTTTCTTCTCCTATCTGTGCCTGTATTTGGACTGGAAACCCTGTGGATTATAATGGCTCTGCTTCACCTAGAGGAAACCCCTCTTGTACTGGGAGTTTGGCAAACTATGGATCATTAATTGAATTCAGGTCCCCCCCCCCTCCCATCCCCTCTTACCCCTCTTCCCTATCCCTAACTTGCCACTTCTTGTAATGGGGAGAGGACTGGAGGCACTGCTGTGACTATGTGCTTGGCTGGGGATTGTTGGTGTCATTGGACCAGGAAAGTGAGAAGAACAAGGGAATAAAGGTGGGGGGACAAGGAAAGCTGAAACCCAATGTCTGACAGTGCATGGAGAAGGGGGGGATCTTGCACATGTCTGTCTGGATAAAGCAAATGAATGCAAAGGGTTAAAGTATTGTGGTGGGGGGGGAAAAAAGTTTGTGCAGAGTGGCGTCTGGGAGGCTGCGCTCTGTTTGACTACTCCATGCAGCAGCAACAGCAACAGCAGCAACAGCAACAGCAACAGCGGATGCCTTGGAACTCTAGCGCTGACCCAGGTGTAGGGAGCGCCGGCCTCCGACTGGCCATGTGGATAGTTCCTCTTACCCTCAGCTGGATCCTCGGGGTGACCTGGGGCGCATCTAACCTCGGATCCCATCATATTCACCACTACCACGGGGGGAAGCATTTGTCTGCGCCCATCGCAATCTACAGGTCCCCAGCTTCACTGAGGGGAGGCAACGGTGGGTCCCTTTCTCCTCTCTGCAAGTCTAGGTTTGATTGCAAGTTCTGCAGCCAAAATAAAAGAGTCCATCGTCTCTTTTTTTTTTTTTAATTAGGAGAGTTGCGCTGCCCTGCAAAGGGTTAACCACTTGCAACGTTTGCAGATTCCAGCGCTTTTTTCCAGCCTTGCCAGCAAAGGAAGGGTTAATTGGCTGTTAGCTTTGCTTCATCTGGTTTTGTTTGATCGAGATAATCACCTGCTAGATGGGGGGACAGAACAGCAAAGGGTTAATATCAGCAGATTTAGGGGGGTCTCTTGCTGTCCCCCCCCCCCCCCCCCCCCCCCCCCCCCAATAATTCATGGTCTCTAATTGTACAGCACTAAAAGAGAGCAATCTTTTCCCAGCAGATTTCATTTGGTGGCAGATCTGTTAATTGTATGAAATATTTATATTTTGGGAATTTGGGTTTTACTTAGTGTGTTTTTTTTTGTTCTGCAGTTCTAATGAATGTCACTATAGCAGCATATATAATACCTTACTGTGTGATACATTTACTAGGGTGGTGCGTACTGCATGGAATGAATTGTTTGCAGAGCATTGCACAGCAAGGCATGCTGGATTTACTTACAGAAAATTGGATTGTGTAGCAACTGATGCTCCCTTGCTTGTTGTGTATAAAGTGATCAGTGTGTGTATGTAAAGCTTTTCATGATGTCATAAGAGCAGAGCCTAAATGTGTCCAATAATTTGTTTTTCTTGCATTTTCCTATGTAACAAAACCCAGGGTTTGTGCTCCTTTTATTAAACCAAGACAGGAGAATATATGTGGCACACTGCACAATACATAATGTATAGTTTCTTCCATAGAAACTAGTAAAAGGTATGTTAAGCATTAGCTTAAACTACACCAGCTACACTGGTGCATAGTAAAATACTGGCAATGTGCAAATCACTGAAGGCAAAGGCTTACAATCTAAATTCCATATCATTTTATAGTTAAATGGGCGATATATGAAGAACCACTGAACTCCGGCTAGGTAACAGAGGTGTACAGGGAGCATTGTATTATACATTATAAATGTGCACCTAGGTCATAAGAGGGATATGCAGTGCATTTCACAAACTGACACACATATAGTCATAAGACTCAAAGCAGATATTCCATCTCATAAAGAACTCTTAAACCCAACTAAGAGGAACATGAATAACATTTTTTTTCTTTTGTTTTGAACCTTTTATTTTCTAACCATTGTTTCAGTTTCATTGCTGCAGTGCAAACAAAAATATGCCATGATCTCTACAGCACAATTAAAATGGAGAATCTCACATGCCCTTGTATAGATTTTTTTTAATCCACTTACACAGGAGATTAATTTAGGTCCAGCTGTGTTGGAACCTTTTTCTTCACTGAGTTCTCCAGTCCCCGGGTTCTACTTAGTGTAGCCTGATTTGGCATTTCTTCATCTGAATGGAGACACCCTGTATTACACATAATTACCCCCATTTGACGACTGCTTTGACATCAACAACCCGCAAGGCTTGTATCTCAGAGTGAACAAAAAAGGCAGGTGCTAATCCTAATAACTGATAAGGAAAATTACTGGAAGACAGCTTTATAAAAGGAAAAAAATGAACGCACGTAGCCTTCATTTTGTTTAATGTTACAGATGATTTTTGAAATTATTATGGTCAGTGTATATGGTGTGTCTTTGCCTGACCCAGGGTCCTTTTACAACCTGGATAATTTAAGTTAACCAAGTCTTTCTGCAGATTATCAGTGCGTGTCTGAAGCAATCACTTTCCATTTGACTTGGAATTTGATGCAGTCTCCCAATGGAAAATATGACAGAGTATGAGGAATGCAGATTTCTATTCTGTGCATATGGAAGTCTGATTTCTGGTGTCTAATGTCCCTTTTGAACTGTTTCTAGGAATATTTATGCAGAAAGAAAATGGTATATGGAAAAGTAGGTCAGTATAACAGTGGGTTTTACATAACTATACATAATTGCATTTTTTTTTTTTATTTTGAGCTCTTTATTCCTAAGCACAAGACAAACTGCATTAATCCGCCAGTGGGCCAATTATACAGATCCCACAGGAAGTGAGTGGAAGTGAAACTATTCTTCTATTTCCTGGGCATATGATGACCTGTCACGTGTTCCATTGAATACCTAGTTCTATGTGATCAGTAGCGATCCAATAGGATTACATTTATACTGTTTAGAACTAAGCAGGTTCTCAATACATACAAGAAATCAACCTGCTAGTTGAGGTGGAAATGACCAAATGTGCCTATCATATTATGCTTTGTGGGGATAATTTTTCAAACCATTTTGACCTTTTAGATTTGTTTTGCCCAGTTTTACCCAGTTTTGCTTTTTTGTATTTTCATTTATCTAAAAATGTTTGGCCTTAAAAAAAAAAATTGTTAGTGATAATTATTGATCAGTTGAAAGCGGCACATTTCGCAATGTTTGACTGTTAGGCTCCCCTACGTTCAGATCTATATCCTTTTTGATGGGGAAAATATTTTTTTGACTGTGGCTAAATGACAGGACTGACTCCATAGGGGAATAATGGGTTTACGCCAGCCGGAAGCGGGTAAACACTTTTGGGCTATAGAATTTGCTTGGATCGACTTTGTAAATAGGCAAAAACTGCAATATTGATAAAAAAAGAGACTGTTTTTCCAGCTTTAACTACTTGAAAAACCTTTCAACTTTTGCAATTTTCCCATAGATCCAGTGGAGATTATTTTTTTAGAAGGTGCAGCAACATTTCCTCTTATCTTTCATATGAAAATAAAATATTCCAAAATATTATTGTCAAGAGTGTGTGTATTTTGCACCTTCTGTTCTCACCCAGCTGTGCTTCTTGCTGTCTAGGCTTATGTTTTAATCATCCTAATCATAGGTATCAGGGATACAACTCTTATAGCATTGTAGCTAATCAGATCCCTCTTTGAAAGTCCATTTATAGGAAGCACACAGTCATGCCTGTAAGTGACATGCAGTCTATCAGGTAAAGGTGTACATAGGTTCATAGTTTTGATGTATAATGGTCAATAAAAGTTTAGTTTTCATTTTTTTTGCAATTTTATTAAGTTTATCAAAGTTATTTTTCATCGCTGCATGTTTTTTTTCAGGCATATTTTTCATCATTTCAACTATAGATTTTTGATTTTGATTTTTGTATTGTTTTTGCATTTTAGCAGTTTTTTGTTGCTTTTCAGTCTTTTATAAATATATCAAAACTAAGATAAAATTGGTTTAAAGTTTAAAGATGAGATTTCAGCCATTGATCAATACGGGTGACTAGAAATCTTCATTTTCATTTATTACATTATACTATAGGATTAAAGTCTTTCAGTGAAACTCACAGACTTCCCTGAAGCAGAGTTTGTATAAAGCAAATCAATTGTTACTAATATTTCCCGGAACAAAGACTCCAAAAAAAAAAAAACAACAAAAACTCTAACTAAAAAATAATAATCAGTCATGTTTTTATGTTACCTGTGGGGGTCTTCACAAAAAGAAAGACGTTGTAATAGAACAATTTGAATTGAATTTGATTCTCCAGATTTCTACAACTGACTTTGAAAAAGGTTAAGCAAAGAGAGTGTGATAGCTCAAAGCTGTAGTCAGGAATTCTGGGTGGGACATACCATTACTCAGTTAAGAATGACAGACACTGGATAACAGATATTCTTTTATGTCATCTCTTCCCATGTGTCTCTGACTGCATTGTACTGTTTACTTGTCACTGAATAATAGAGGTTTGATTTTGAGGCTTTGGATGAATCTTCTCAGCAAAAAGGGTGGTTGATTTTACTGCCCATTAAGTCACAACATACAAATAGAGTGGAACGAACCACTTGTAGTGTTTGAAATAAACATTTGTCTTGGCAATCTAGAATGACAGAGTGCCATTTTGGAATAAACCGTTAAGACCATGCAATGGCTGTTCTACATTGTTAATTTAGAACATTACTAAAATTATTTAGTACATTTTAAAGTTGTTACTCAGCCTTGGGCTCATAGCACATGCGCGAGGATATACCAGGAATTTTGAAATGGCTGCTAGTCACTCCCACAGTCCATAAAGCTCAAACAGGCAAAATTCCAATTCCAACCTTCTGCATTTTTTATATCTCCCCCAAACGGTAGAAGTGATCAGTTCAGCAGATTTGGACATTAAATGAGTGATAAACCACTATATTTTACAGCTGTTTTTTTCTCCATTGGATTTTATATTCTGTTATTCCTATTTTTTTTGTAGACGTTATAATGGAATGTCATATTCAGTGCTAGTGCAACCCACAGACATGGGAGGTATTTCTAAAGGCACGATAATGGTCTCTTATTGCCCTTTTTAGCTGTGCTACATGTCAAGAGTTTTTTGTTTTCATTCCCATTGGATCCCATTTATCAGTAATATTAGCAGTTTTTGCTCTTCACACCTTGAATTAAAGGTTGTGGAAACTGAACACAACAGATAGGTAGGACTGTAACAAGGGTAAAAATGGTAAGCTACTATTACTGCATCTTGAGAAATACCCAACATTACACTATGGAAATACCCCTGTAACTATACAATTTTACAATGCCTTTAGTGACATATTTGTTTGTTTGTTCTAGTATCTGTGTACAAATGACATTGTTTTATCTTAAAGGTCTGCTGCTGTGTCAGTTGCTGAGAAAAGCATACGTAAATATCAGCTCTTGACATAGTGGTTTCATGTACTATGCTCTTTGCATATCCAAAAACACATATTATCCTATGAGGATAGACCAAACGAAGGTATAAGATGTGCTGTTTATCGGCTGTGGGAGACAGTGTGCACTCATCTACTTTACAGCTACTCTTTTGTCCTTTTCCCAGTCTATAATCCACGATTCAACAATCATGGCAAAAAAAAAAAAAAAAAGAGAAATCTTTTGTTTAGAAGATGTAGATTTACTATGTTTACAGCAGTATAAGAAACATGGATGTTCTTCACATTAACCTAACTCATGGAATTGATTTTCAGTATAGTCTGTTCCTCTGTTCTTAACTGCTAAATCAAAAATATATTGCTTGCCTGATTCATCTGGTTGGCCTCTTTAAATATTATTCAGGTAATCATATTTTTAAACTGCAAGCAAAAAAAAAAAAAAATCATAAATATATATATATATATATATATATATATATATATATATATATATATAGGTATCAACCTATACTGGGGCCTGCCATTGATTGTATTAGAAAATTCTAATTGCATGTGCTTCATTTTCTCTTATTGCAAATGGAGGGATTGTTTTCATGCTGTAGGTTCATACCTACACTTTTTCAGTATCCTATAATTATCATCTCTTCATTTACACTATCATGGATTGTCGTTTGCAAGGTGGCAATTCCCCTCTCCTGGTTAACCTTTTGCATATTTATACACGCTGACCCAGTTTTATGGATTATACAGTTGGAAGGCATTGTGAAACTCTGCTTGCTGTTTCTAAGGCCCTGCTGTAGTTCGAGCTGTACGCTAGATTATATCCGATACCTTTTAGATGCCTTGAAAAAAAAAATCTAAATTGCAGTAAATGGTTTCTGTCATTTATGTACAGAAGGCTATTATTTGAAAAGTTTTATCAAGCTGGCAGAAAATCACATTTGATTATTTTTTTACTTAAAATGAAAAATGGACCCCCCCCTCCTTCCTTTATTATAAAGGTTGTTAAATGGGAAAATGACTATTTATTACATTTGCAGCAATAGTGTGGGTGTTGATTCAGATAATGACCTTGATTATTTTCAATGCCAGAGGTGCTTTTAAATGGTAGAACTGCTATTATCTGATTGGCACAGGCACACAATCCGAGGTTTTATTGCTAAACCTTTCTTTCACCACAGGATACTCTTCTTAAGTTTATGCTGAACTGGTAAGATCAATCAATGGGCAAATTACTTTATGAATGGAAAAATGTTTTTCTGATAAATAGTTTCTTTGAACGTAGCGCTACATTTCTTTTAGAATTCTATTTATTTTGGACTCTGTTTATCATTAAGGTTTGCAACATTTGAAATCTTTTTGTAGAGAATGAAAACATTCTGCCTTTCCATTATGCTAAATGAGCAACACATATTTAACAGCGCTGTACGGTCTCATCTGTAAACTGGAGAACTTAGTCTTTATTGTTTCATTTTTTTTATTTTAGTTTTTGGCTCATTTTTTTTTTATGCTGACCCTTTTCCCTGAAAAAACATTAATTTGGCAGTCAGTCTGACAGAAAATAACATCCACTGATTGGAGAGTGTGGTCCAATCAGTGACTCGTGTGCCTTTCTGGGTCTAAAGGAAATATATCCAGGCTTCTCACCATGTTAAATCAAATGGAAATCCCCATTTTACTGCAGCACAGGTTTACACAACGTTTCGAGGGCAACCGCCTCCCTTCATCAGCTGTACACTTTCCATTTGATATAACACGGTGAGCAGCCTGGATTTATTTGCATTGCTGAGTTGTATTGCTGGAGCCCTTCCCAGCTACCTGCTGGGAAAGGTGAAGGTGAATGTGACATGACTGTTTAACTGTTTCTGGGTCTAACAGCACAGTCAACTTGGTTCCATGAGGGAATTAATAGATAAGTAAAAAAATAAAAACATCTGGTGAAAGCATTAATGGCAACTTGTATCAAATGGTGAAAGCAGGATTCAAATTGTTTATGTGTTTTAATAATAGAGGGATTCTCCTTCTAAATTCCCATGACTGTTTTGTCAATTATTTTTTTAGAGTAAAGAGAAAACTAAAATTTCATGAATTAAAAAAATTAAGATTTTGGGGCCACCCTAGCAATTTAGATCACTGTGTTTGAACCAGTAGAAAAAGTGTAGCAGTCTGCCCACAAACCAACGGCTTTGGAAGCAGTTGATAGACACATAGGCTAAATCCAGATTTATGGAAAGGAGCGGGATTAACTGATTAAAAATGACATTTTCTTGAGCGATATCTCAATAGGTTTGTATAATGTACTATCAAATTAAATCATGCTGCGTCATCAGTAAGAGATTAATTAGGGGGATATTTTCTAAAGTTCGAATTGTTGCATCAAGGTGTGAATTTGCCAGCTAAAGACAGTTGCCATAGACTGCTACTGTCGCAGTTGCGACTTTACAATGGAAATAGTGTCACAGACGCAACTTTAAAAATTGTTGCAAATTGTTGTTTACAATGGGAGAATTGTCGCAGTCGTGGATTTGCTATGGGAATCCGCTGTTTGAGAATTCAACAGTCGAATTTGGACTTTAGAGAATAACTCCCCTTAAACTATCAAAGTTCTTTTCAGTGTTTATAGGCATATATTATGCATTATATTATATTATATAATATATATAATATATATTATATTATGAAAATGATGGCATTAAGTAAATAAATTATAAACACAGTAGTACACATAATATCACTTTCATGCTTGTTATACTATAACATTGAGACAGGGGATACACTAGCACAGGGATGGCGAACCTATGGTTCTGTTGGCACGTGAGCTGTCACCAAACCCCTGCCTTCAGTACAGGCCACGAACCCGATCTGTCAGTTTTCAGGCCGGATCCGTGGCCTGCACTGAAAAAGCGCACACGAGCAGGGGAGTTCTCCTCTCCTGACGCGTGTGTGCTCATCCCCCCGGCGCTGGTGTGATGATGCCACTCACCAGTGCCAGCACTTCGGGGGATGCGCTCGTAGGTGATGTCACCTTTTTGGCACTCCGTGCCAAAAAGGTTCGTCACCCCTGTACTAGCGCATATGTACGTTCATTAAAAAAAGAAAAAAAAGTGCACTGCAAAAATATGCCGGCACATTCACACTGGCATATTTTTGGAGCACATTTTATATATAAGCAATAGACACTTACGAGAAGCTTTCTTCCCTGTGTGACCGCTATTGTTCAGTTTCTATTGATATTAATCTGGTCACAGTGTTCGCGTTTGAGTCCATACACTAGCAAAAAGCGACATGAAGTGTTCTGGCACATGTTCTTCTCTATGAAACACAAGTGTAACAGTGTACTCATATCGGTCATTACTTTCAATTTTTTTTCGCGCAAGTCATTTTGGCGGTTTTTCACAGTACGCATTTTTTTTTCAAAACAACACACTTATATGCGCTAGTGTGACCCTGGCCTGAGGAAAAAAGCAGCAGATTGGCTTTAGCAATTAGAGATAAATTGTCGTTAGTCAATTACAGAAACCGAAATAAGGACAGAAAAAGGTGAAGCATAAAATATTGTAGAGACTATATAGGGAGTAATTCAGCAAGGTGCAAAGTCACCTTGCGATGCTTCGATTCTCCTCGCAAAATTGGTTATGCGCTGCCTTCTCTCCTACACATGCACATCAGCGCACGCTTTAAAGGTATTCCAGTCTCGCGAGGCGACTCAAGTGGTAAAGGGCGAAACGATTGCCCAAAGTTAATTTCCGTTCGCACGTGCAGAATTTTTCCGTACGTGCGGAATTTCGATAGATTTGCGATCGTGCGATCGCAAATCGATCGCAATTCTGATTGTGTGATCACAAATCGATCACAATTCCAATCGTGCGATCACAAATCGATCACAATTCCGATCGTGAGATCACAAATCAATCAGAATTACGCACGTGCGGTAAAAATTGCGATCGGGCGGAAAAAATCAGCCTTTAATAAATTTCGCCCTCTAATGTAAAGTACATGCTACTAATGTAAAATATATACTACTAATGTAAAGTACAGACTACTAATGTAAAGTATACTACTAATGTAAAGTACATACTGCTAATGTAAAGTATACTACTAATGTAAAGTACATACTACTAATGTAAAGCATACTACTAATGTAAAGTACATACTACTAATGTAAAATACATACTACTAATGTAAAGTATACTACTAATGTAAAGTACATACTACTAATGTAAAGTACATACTACTAATGTAAAGTACATACTGCTAATGTAAAGTACACACTACTAATGTAAAGTACATACTACTAATGTAAAGTATACTACCAATGTAAAGTATACTACTAATGTAAAGTATGGCTACCTCTTCATAAAAAAATCAGATCGAAAAGTTTCTGTCGGTAAATATCGATCGAAAAATAAACAATCAATATTTACCGCAAATAACAGCTGAGATCTCGGAGGAATAAACTCGAAAAGATGAAATCAGGTTTTTTCGAGTTTATTAAATTGTGGAGAGAAATTGAGTGTGCCGTTCTTACAGCATATAATGGTGAGAATGGAAAAAATATCCACTGTATTGTTTTCATTTAAATAAAAATCTGAAAATGTAAATTTATTGTTGATAAATTGTAGTGAAATAAAAATTATACCAGAGAAGTTTTAAAAATTAATTAATCTCAATTGCCTGGGAGATCCTGAC
>WMED01003397.1:10725-22242 GCA_019650415.1 Pipa parva
ACACACACACACAAAACGCATAAGTCATGAATATGTTTAAACATTTGTATTGAAACACAATAATTGTAAACGCAATGCATACCAATTCAATACGTCTAATTTTTAATGTAAGTTTTATTTTATGTTTAAAACCAAATAAAAGGTTATATATATAAAAAAAATCTAGTTCAAATGAAAACTTGATGTGGAAAACAGGCAGGTAAAAAATAATGAAAAAAAAAATATTTTTCATGAATTTAAAAATTAAATTGTCAGATTTATAAAATATATAAAATTACATGTGCTTAAGCACCAAAAAAAAAAAAAAAAATGTTCAGCCCCTTGATACATGAGTCCATACAGTTTGTGCCCTGTGTGGAAATTTAAGCTCTGTATTTGCAAATTTAGATTGCAAAACTGAAAATATTTGAGGTAGCATAAATAGTATATTTTATAAACATATCAGAATTAAAAAAAGGCCTATTTTTATTCCCCATTTCTATTTCTTTGATCTATATTTCATTTAGTCATGGAATGGTTAAACAGAAAATATTATTGTTAACGTGCATCTAATATGGAATAATATATTTATGCGTTTGTTAATAAATGCAATGATGACTTCTTTATAAATAACTCTTTTATTTTTTTTATTTGGACCTCTGCTCCTTTGTTCTTTTGCCCACCATATTTTCCCACCCCTTCTCCAGAATAGCTGCAATTCTCATGCTTCCGATTAACACCAGCTTCTTCCTCACCCACAAGGTTTCTTAAAACAGATGGTTATTAAAATGTATAACGTCCTTTTTGGATTTGAAAACTTTAAAATATATCAAAAGGAGACAAATCATATTGGTATATAGTAACTCAGGTGGATGACTGCAGTTTTTTTCATGTATCATTTTTTACTGAAAATTTTCAACTTTTGCGTAGGTTAACAGAAAGAAAAGGAGATTGTAACATTATAACAATAAAAGTTTACATAAAGAAAAATTCAACACAAATTGTCTTACAGTAGCTTTTTTGAATCAGTATTAAATGATTTGCTCTGTACTTTGTATATCCATTATCTGCTTTGCATTTTAGCATTTGTCTCATATACATTTACTGCAGTTTTTTTAAATCATTGATTATTAAAAATGACATTAGTTATTTGAAAAATCAATGAATGGGAAATATAGTATATATACAGTACATAAAAAAAAATGATTTTGTTAATACAAGGATTTGAAAGTTTAGGAAAAGTTTACTAGAGCAAATAAAAAACAAGTCATATAAATTTCTTTTCTGTAATCTGTCTTTTATTTTCATACTAATTTCCCATGAGCGCAGTGATCAGAATCTGTGCAAATGGACCTTACAGGAGTACATTGCTAGTTATTTTGAAGTAGCCCAATGAGTTGGATCACATAACAGTTGACACTAATCCCATCTCCTGGTCAGCTGGTGACTGTCTACATGCCTCCAGTAGAGGTAATTGGAAACAAAGTTATTTCATTTCATGGCAGCAATCACTGACCCCTCAAAACATGAATGTCCACCTCAAGGCCTTGAAGGCAGATTTTACCCTTTAAAGGATTTTTATGTGGCGCAAGCAGATCAGCACTATTATATAATATTATAACATAATAAATCCAGCAAAAACATTTGAAGATTATTGGTTTATTGGATTATTGGAGCTTTGATTTGCAAAGAAATGAAACAGCACTATCCTGGAGATCAATGGCTTTTTGTTCATAAACAGTTAGAAGTTCATAAAGGTCCCTTCATTTTTTATTAACTTTATGTCATATGGTAAATGGGTTGAGAATGCTGTGCAGTTTGCATATTGATGTGGAATATGTAGTGTGACTAATCAATAATCCCTCTGTCTGCAAAACAACTACAAAGCGTCTACAACCATCTTAAATCCTCTCACTTAATTTCATTAACTTGCACATGGCTTGTTCAGTTAGTGTGTCATGAGTCAGTCACACAAAGGTAATAGATAGATGGATGTCCCTTGAAAATGAATTTTCTGTTAGTTTAGACATCAAAAATGGCCAAGTTCACACTTGTTAAAAAAAGTCCTGTACATACAAATGAGGTCACCAAAAGCATCTTTTAGTAAAGCAAAACCGTTCTGTACTCTTCATGCTTCTTCCATCAGGATCCAGTGTAAAACAAGTGATGTTAAAAAGATTTTAAAAGCCTAGCTGTAAGACCCGTGCACATAACAATAGACATTTGTGTGTGCTGACACATGCCACCATTGCTTTAACTACTGTCACAATCTTTCAATACAGCGGGATCCTGCACAGATCTAATTGAAAAGGGTACATTGTGTCTACTATCCAGCACCGTCTAAAGGCCCTTGTCAAGAAAGGAAAATTAATTTGTGGCAGTCACATTTAATTCAAAAATAACAAAATATTCATTTAGAAACGCTCACACTCAAATATAAGCTTGTCATACAGAGAAGGATTCCAGAGAGGATGAACTAATTCTCTCTGTAATAACAACTGGAGCTTAATGCTAAGTTGGTAGTCTGCTATAGATGGGATATTTGTATTTTACTTCTCTCTTTCTAATTTATAGAACAAAGACACATGACTCAGTGCTTACTCTGTATTGCATTCTTCTGTTTGCCTTAGCAAAGACATTTGGCTTTAAGACCCCTTTATAAAAATAGACCTACTAGGTACTTTACATTATGGAGTAGCATCTTGATCTCTGGAATGAAAACTGCATTTTTACCACATGAAACAAATATCAATTATTTTATTTTATATTTTAAAGGATCGCTAAACCATTGACAACATGGCATATGTTTTTGTTGGAACCACTATATCTGTTTAAATGAACAGTGCACTCTGCTGCTGTCAAAGTGCTCAAGACATGCAAAGCAAAATAATGTCTTTCTGTTATATAGGAGTTTCTACAACTCCGCGTGTTTCTTTCTGCACCTAAACCCTGGACTCTAAGAACATACAGGGGGATTAATCAACAGGGGCTATATTTCCATACTTCTAGAAACCTATAGCAACCAATCAGCTGTCAGCATTTATTGGGTATAAGGGTACTAGAATACTAAAAGCCAGCTGCTGATTTGCTACCATGGGTTACTAGAGCTTTGTACATGCTTGCACCTGTTGATGAATTCTCCTCTTGTTTTCTACTACTGTTCAAGTGACTATGCCACACTAAGCAATAAATTGCTTCCAATGTTCTTCACCTATTCACTAAGGGCAATAGTAATAACACTTAGTAAATAAAGAGTAGTGAATTTGCGACTATTCAAGCATAGCAACAGTTTAATTTGCACTTTCAAGAGTAAGCTCCTTGGTCTTCAGTATATATTCATGGCCTTGTTTAGAGACCAGCAAATAAAAACAAAAATATTTCCAGCAAATAGCACAACTATAGTGAAACAAAAATATTTCTTAGAAGTACATATAGGATAGATACAGTAGTTATCTGTTCTGATGTTACTCTCCTTTTCAATGAATGTTAGCTTATGCAGATGTAAGATGCTTATCTTAAACACAGAGAGAAATCTGGTTTAATAAGAATATTTGGGATTACCGTATCTTTCTACCACTGAAGAGAAGTCAGACATTTGACTCTGCTTTTTTTATTATAGAAAAAGCAATAACAGAAACAAATAATTCAGATACAACTCATACCATTTTCTAGAAAAAAAATGACTATAATTAATATCAAGACAACTATAATAAGAATATTGCTATCAGCACCAGGCTTTCATTCCAATATTTGTTTAGACTTTTTTTTTTGTCTCAAAAATTGACAGCTATGGTATGAATTCCACTATCAGTTAATTATAAAACCTTAATTATCCAATTTTACACTGATGTGTGGCTATTGTATTGCAAAGCAATTAGTCCAAGCAAGTAAACTGAGTGATGATACAGAACATCCATGTTATTGTTGCATAATTTCTTTATGAATCTAACTGTATACATAATACAGGTATATTGTATGTAATATAGTAATGTAGTATTGGAATGTCTACATACTTTGGGGGTTATTTAGATATGAGAGCATCCTTTGCTCCAGTCCAGGAATGAATAACAACCAATCAAATGTTTTCTTTTAATATCCTAACTGTGGCACACCAAGAAATGTTAAAGTGCACCTGTCAGCTCAGGATTATTATAGTTTTATAAAGTTTGTGACTTTATAATGTAAATAAAGTAATTAGGAACCAAAAAAAAGTTTGCATATTGAAAATATACCTACCTGTGCATGGTGACATCAGCAACATGAGAGTGATAGTTATATACTGTATATATATAGTATTCCAAGGCAAAATTAGGATGCATGCAATTGGCCTACAATTTTTGTTATCTACCTCTGGCAGTGGAACTGAAACTACAGATTGATAGGGTAACCAGATCATTAAAAACCACATATGTGCTTCTCATTAGTCAAATTCAGTCCATTTTAACAGATTTGATTACTCCAGGGGAGACATTTGTTCCGAGGTAAGACACTGTTTAACTAAGCAGTAAACAAAAATGAATAGTCTACACAATTAGACTGGTGTGCATGGTTAGTTTGATCTCTTTATATCCAACTTAATGTGCACATGATGGCTGTAAAGGGAATAGCACTAAATGATCCCGCAGTGTTCAATGTATTGCTACACAGGGCCATTTTGTCCACAAAAGTCAAAGAAACATTGTAAAGAATCCCCCCCCCCCCCCCCCCCCCCCCCCCCCCCCCCAAACACCCGGGAGCAATGTACTGAACTTGAATATTTGACATTCTTTTCAGTGGATCAGATCAGTGTGAGTTGCCTGCTTTATGATCAATGACCTGCACAAGCAAAATTACCATTTTTGGGCATCAATATTTGCCTTTATGTGGCTGGCCTAAATGTAAATAACCATATTATGGAAAGCAAAATTGATTATTGACTTTTGAAAATGAATATAAATATTACCCTTCTATTAACAGAGCAATATTTGTCAATATGCTGCTCTTCTGAAATTGTTGACTGTCTTTGGGATGTAGGTAGTGGAAGATCAACAACATCTAGACACACAATGTGATGTTAAATGTATTAGGGAAATGACCGAGCAGCTTACATTGAAGAATTAGAATCTACTGACAATGATCAAATTTACCATTTCATAACACAAGGTAATTTATATGAACAAATGCATTGTTAAATCTTTTAACTTTCTTGCTTTGTAGAATAAAACTTAAATTTATGGACAAATTTAACAAAATGAATAAAGTAACTGAGAGCTGAAAGTGCACATTTAGCCATATTAAATTGTTGTTCCGGAGACTAAATTGATATACAATTAACACATAATTTGACTGTGTTCTATGACAGCGTGATGTTCTTAAAAGCATTGTTTTAAATCCTTTATTCATAATGAACAACATTTTTAAGACAATGGTGGTGGCAGTTTCCCAGTTTATGGTACAGCAACTGGTTTGGTATATCCATGTGCTGCTACCATTTTTTGGCTGTTTTATATATTTATTCTTATGTCCCCATGCACCATGTGATCATAAATTTTACTGATTTTTTTTTTGGTTATTATAAAATGCCTACAACCTTGTATCTGAAATCATGCACACTTAAATTAGTCTAACATTGTCCGAAACTTCATTCCTTCTATATTTTTTCTTTAGCTATAATTTTAATTACAAACACTTCACTGGTGTTTCGCATCCCCAATATGCTGTATCAGTTCATTTTTTGTGTGTGTCTGCCTGTGAAAGTATTAACATAAGTTAGAGTAAAATGAATAATAAATTAATCTCAGTCAGCAATGTAGTTAATTAGATGCACTGTTAAATATGCATATTATGTATTAAGGTTTATATAATATTGTACCACCTGTTAATGTGCTTGTCATTATGAAGTATGCAAGGTTTTGATCTAGTCTATGGATAGACTGCTGTCCTGTTTTCAGAAGTGGAGCACTGTTGATGGATTACTGATAAACATCGGAATACAAGCTCTACTGCTTCAGTACATACAGAAGCTATTGATTGACTGACTGATTTGCCTTTTACAAGGCCTGAATAAATAGCAGCTATTCATTGTAGCTTATCAGCACCAGAAAAAATGTGAAGACTTCAGCCTGTCAAGGCTCATTTGGAAGTGGTCTCACACATGGGAAGACAAGTCATATTTGGCTCAAGAAGTCACTTTCCCATTGATTATATTTACTTTGTTATGAGCTATGCCGTCTAGCACAGAATGCTCTAGGTACTGCACATTAACATACATGTTGATTTTTTGTGTATGTGTTTTTGCTTTGAAAATAGTGGGATATTTCAGACACAAAGTGGGATATTTTCTAATGTTGAAAAGTTTTTGACTCGTTAATACAGGAGAAACAGCCTACTTTTATTGATATCCAATTTTTGGTTTATTCACAAAGTAGTCCAAAGCAAATTCTATCTCCTAAAAGTGTTCCTCTGCCCCCAACTGGCGCAAACCCACTACTCCCTATGGAGTTGGTCTTGTCACCTACCCACAGTTGAAAAAGTTTTTCTCTTCAAAGAAGGAAATAGATATACTGTAGATTGGTAACAGAAAGTTGATATTGAAATGCGATAACCTCTTTCCTACTGGGTTTCCAAATTGAGGATAGCTTGGCCCAACCAAGTACTTGGTATGGAGGATTAATCAGAATAAACAGACACACACTGTCAGTTCCTCAGATTACTCTCTCGATTTATTACAAAAAGGAAAAGGTTTATATAGCATGCAGTAAACAGGACTGTATGGCACAGGTTATCTTGTTTACTCTATCTGAGCAGGGACAACTGGGTCATCCTGTCCCTTATCCCTAATCTAGTTTACTTAAGCAGAATCAACATACATTGTTTGAGGACACTAGAATCAACATGTTGCTTGAGTAAGACCCCTTGATTCAGCCTATTAATGCCTATTTCATATCCATATCAAAGTGAACCTAATAGAAAAAACACTGCAAAATGAATTGCTTTCAAACTGATGGATATTTATCTATGGGGAAGATTTCATAGTGATAATTTATAAATCAGGGAAATTAAAAAGTACAGGGAAATAAAAATTGAAAGAGAAATAAGATGGAAAAATTGAAAAGGTTGAAATGGTCTTAGTAAATATCTCAGTTCACCAAGATTTCCTTAATATGCATTATTATGAATAAAGTTTGCCCTGATTTAAAAATGTTATAACAGTCACTTTTCACTGGTATATTGTAGATATGACAATATAAGAAATCATCTGGTTGTGAATGATTACTAGAATATGCAAGGTCTTCTCTTTCTCATGATATAAGCCAATATATAGTGCATGATTATGAAGTGTACAAACTGGTCAAATGTACCATGTGAAACACATGTCTCTTAAGAGTTAGTTTAAATATAACTCCAAACATTCCATGACAGTCAATGCTGGGAATTTCAGTATGGCATCAGCTTTACTACCTCTGTTTGGATTCCCAGATGTAAACTATATTCATATTCCAGAAGAATAAGCAAGCAACAGAAAATGTATCAATTCCATCATACGGCTCTGACTTATGGTAGTTAGTTACAGAGATTAATATGTGGGTGTATAGCTCCGAGGCATATAGAAACTTGTACTACATGGAGCACTCGATCACCTCTTAGGAGTCAGAACAGTTAATGTGCTACAGAAAAAGCACAATTTAAATGGGTAAAAGCAGAGTATAGAAAAATAGTGCAGGAACAACAGAAACAAGTGTCATGACAAAATGAAAGAAAGAAATATGAATAATAGCATTTGTTCAGTAGCACCAAAAAATTCTAAAGTACAACAGTTTTAGTTGTTTGTCTGATATGTTGCCAAGCAAAATGTTAGTTGTAATGAAGATTACCGGTAAAAACTTATGACAATAATTGTAAAAATATAAGGTGAGGAACGTGAAAACAAAAGAATTGCTAAATAAAATGGTTGAAAAACTGCAAAAGTATCATTAGAAATGTTGTTAAATAACTCTATGGTGTTAATGAATACTAGAGTGTCGCTCAGTCAATATTTACTCTGATATAGCTTGTGTAGACATTATCATGAGATTTATTTACAGGTATGTGGATTTTATTGTCATTTACATAACTTTTATTAGTATACTTTCAACAGGGTAAAAGTTGTACCAGTGCTTTACTTCCTAGACTGTCTGGGCCTACTTTAATGCATTGTAAATAAAACTGCTTTGTTGAGCATTTTTGCTGGTTTGTTGTGATAAAGTATGGCAGTTGCATTGCATCTCACCATAAATAACCCCAAAGAAAACATATCCACTGACTGCATCATTCAGGTTAATGCAAAATACTTAGGGATGTGATAAATTAACCTGGCCGGCAATGCTTTCCGAAATGAAAAAAGTGATTTAAAGTACTGATGCTAAGTCATAAAGGTAACTTTGTCTCACTGGATGGCACTTTTTCAATGAGCAAATGCAAATGGCACTGAACAGAAATCCAATTTGTCTTACTATAATCCTGCCAGCATTTAAATTTATGTGGCACCTGCTAGCCTATGAGCCAAATCTGCAAACCTTTTAAATGCTAATATGATCCTTGTAGGAATTGCGTTCCTTGGCAATAGACTTAACTGCAATGATAATGAAAATTGATTATAGTAATTGCACCTAAGTTTACTGTTATTTGTCCCTCTTCTATTTAGTAAGAGTATAGAACAAAACAACAGATGTAATTTAGCAAACCAAAGTAAATGCAGATTCTTTTTTTCCCAACATACATTGTAAGGTGACACTTTGTAGAAATGTACAGGAGTTGGTTTTATGGTTGTTAATGCTAAATTACTGACTTAAATGTATGGTCAATAGGCGCCCATTAAAGGAAAATTTGAGTCATAGGACAAGTAGCACCAGAACAAAATCCCAATTAGATTGACAATGCAGTTATTTCTACATAATACCTGTAGTAAAATTCCTGAATTGAATTATTTTGAGTTTGTTGTCCTTCATTGTGGTAAATCCCTCAACTACTCCTATAGTTTCCTGTGGAACTTTAGATACATATTCATTACATATTCATGAAGTTCCCCAGGACGTCCAATATGTCCACAACCAGCAGAGAGAGGTAAATAAAAAAAATCATGAATTCCACTTTCAAGATGACATTTTTACTTGCGTTGCATATTAATAACTCCCATAATAAATTCAAATAGATGTTTTCTTTTCCTGTTGCTACTGGTCTTTTAGCCAATTCAAAACACTAAAAAGAACTCTCAGCTAAATTCATCAGCAATCTTTTCCTTGGTCTAGTAATCCATAGCAACCAATCATCTGTTAGCATTCACTGATACAGGGAAACTAGAATTTTGAACAGACAACTGTTGACTGGTTGCTATGAGTTACTAGACCCACATAAATGATTGCAATGAATTCCCCTAACTAACACTTAGGGAAAAGTTTACTAAACTCAAAAAGTTCAATTTTTGACCTTTTCGAGTTTATCCGATGTAAAAACTGATCAAAAAATATTGATTGATTTCTTCCGACTGAAACATTTCGATTTAATTTTTTCAATAGTTTTTTTTTTTTTTTTTTTTTATGGAAAAGTAGCCAAAGTACTTATGTAAAGTATGGCTACTTTTCCATCGAAAAACAATTATTGAAAAAATCTGATTGAAATATTTCGATTGGAAAAATCAATTGAAAAAAAAAATTGATCAATATTTTTCAATCAAACAGCATTTTGATCTTTTTGAGTTTAGTAAATTTCACTGTACTTGCAGTTGTGACTTTATAATATTGTTTCATGACAACTGGCTGGTTTGGTTTAACATGGATGTTGCCATATTTTAATATTGATAATGTGATGAGAACCTTTAAAATGTACAGTATCTTACAGATATTATGCTTTTGGATTATATTAATATTTTTTTTTTCTATATGTTGATGAGTGTAAGGGTCATCCCATACCTTGAGGGTGTTTCATGCTTGCTATAATCATTCACATATAAGCCATTTGCTATTTTTACTTTAAGGCCATTGCTTCAGTTTATCTAAATATTTTGTTTTGCTATTTAACTTTACTCCAAGGTCCACCTGACCTCCTAGCAGGAGTGCAAGGAGATCAGAATGTAGATTTTAAGAGGGGTTAGTCCCTCTACTCAAACAAACAATAAAAAAAAACAGCAACTGTATTTTTATATTGAGAGGTTCTTTTTATGGAGTAACTTAAAGTAAATGTATTTCAGGGTTACTGGTAAAATTGAGTTTATATTTCAGTAAAATAATTTATAATCAGTTAACTACAGTTCTGTCACAGACTGGATTTAAGTTAATTTTAAGCACTTCTGTTTAACTGAAATTAAAAAAAAAATCAAATTTATAAAGAGTAGAGGAAGGAATCAAAAAAGCTGGCGTGTAGATTTACTATCGTTTCTTTAAGATTCCATTTCATTTTCTCTCAGTTGATCAAATTAGAAAAAATATACAGTGATTTTTAAAATCTCAAATAGATCTTTGAAATATTGGATATTCAATTAAGTAGATCATGAGTGAGAGCACTCACTTAAGCTTTGATGTAGCCTTTTAAATTATAACTATATATCTTGAGGCTGTACCACTATAGACTGTTAGTAACAGTATATTCATAGAGATCATCCCTTTCACACTTTGCTTATGAACAAAAATGTCAGAAAAATATTTAGACCTTTGAAATAAAATGACAAGAATTACAAATCCCTGGGTTATGGAAAGCACAAAAGAATGTCTGTTGCTTTCTAGTATAGTCAGGTAGCAAGATATAAGCTGTAAATCTACAAGCTGTTTAATGAGTAGACTAGAAAATATTTTTTCTTCTTCGGAGAAAGGAAATATATACATATCTCATATTCCTATTGGCGAATATATACTAAACTGCAAAAAATAAAACTCAAAAATACACAGTTCCATAAATGAAAGCTGAAATTTCAGTTGGAAAAAAATGTGCATTTTGGCCTGTAAAAAAAAAATCACTTTTTCCTAAAAAATTGTGTTTGAGGGGTTAAATTCCAGTCACTCAATGGAAAGTTGAATTTCTATAGCAAAATGTAACACACATATAACACTAATATAAGATTAGAAATTGCTAGTATGCATTTATTTTAATGACAATATTTTTTTACAATTTTTACTTTCTAGGGGGTTATTCACTAAAGTTCAAATTGTTGTGTATAGGTGTGCATTTGCCAGATAAAGACAGTCGCAATAGGCTGCTACTGTCACAGTCGCGTCTTTATAATGAGAATATTGTCGCATTAGCAACTTTATTATGGGAAAATTGTTGCAATCTTAACATTAAAAAATTGTTGTGACTTTACAATAGGGAAATTGTTGCGGATTTGCTATGGGAATCTGCTGTTTGCAAATTTGACAGTCGAATTTGCACCTTAGCGATTAACCCCTCTGTCTAGAAAGGTCAAAAAGCTTTCCTTCTATTTTGCAAATTATGAGGCAAAAATCTAGCAAATAATCTAGTCATATACTGTATATGGGGCATATTTACTAAAGTCGTATTTCTCATATCTCCAGATATCGCCATAGATTT
>WMED01003398.1:0-22239 GCA_019650415.1 Pipa parva
TTTCAAAAAATTAAATGAAACTGCAGAGGGACGAATTATCATTGGGGGAGACTTCAATACCACTCTTCTCAACAATCTAGACAGCACCAGAAACCATCCTGCTACATCGTACTTACAAAAACTATCTAGGGATGCAAAAAATTTGAAGAAACAACTAAATAATATAAATTTAATAGATATTTGGAAAGACTAACACCCAATAAATAGAGATTTCACCTTTTATTCTTCGGTACATAATACATACTCCAGGATTGACTATATATTTATTCAGGCACCACACACAGACTATATAGAAGACTCAAGTATACACGATATAACATGGTCAGATCATGCAATGGCAGAAATTATATGGCAACAGTGGGACAAGCATAGAGGTAGGGGACTATGGAGATTGAACGACTCACTTCTTCAAGACTCAGAGACCACAGAAACCATAACAAAAGCAATAACAGAATTTTTTGAAACAAACAAACAGACTGACACATCATTAGCAATAAGATGGGAAGCCCATAAAGCAACAATCAGAGGTTTGTTAATTCAAAAAGCGTCATACATATACACAAACTCAGAAAAGCTAAAATAAACGAATTAACCACACAATTACATCATTTGTCAAACCAATGCACGGCCACCCCAACACCGACATTACAAATAGCATTACAAGAAGCAAGAACCAAACTTTTACAAAAAATGGCAGATAAAGCAGCATTCTCATTGCAACGTACCAGCCAAAAATATTATGAATATGCAAAAAAAACACATACAATGCTGGCATGAAAAATCAATGCCTTTAAAACCCATAAAAATATAAGCTCGATAAGGACAACCCAAGGAGAAACAACCCAAAACACAAACCTTATTCTAAAACAATTCCATGCTTTTTACTCAAAGTTATATGAAAATGACAAAGCTCCTAAAGCCAACGAGGCAGAGGAATCACCCTTTATCGCCCAATGGACACCTCCCACACTAACACAATTTCAACAAGACCAATTAAGCAAACCAATTGAAGAAGAAGAAATCTCTGAAATAATTAAAAATTTTAAACCTAATAAAGCACCCGGCCCAGATGGGTACACCATGAGCTACTATAAAAAATTTGAACACCAACTAAAACCCCATTTGACAACTCTATTTCAAGCAATTATGGAGGGAAACCCACTCACACGAGATATGCAAAGGGCACTAATCACTGTAATACATAAAGAAGGAAAAGACCCTCAAAACTGTGAGAGCTACCGACCAATATCACTGATCAATACAGATATAAAAATATTTGCTAAAATATTAGCTAACAGATTATCACCTTTATTAACCTCTTTAATACATCCTGATCAATCAGGTTTTATACCACAATGCTCAACAGCAGACAATATCCGAAAAATCCTAAACATAACCCACCATGCAAGAGAAGCCAAAAAACCATATACGATATTATCCTTAGATGCACAAAAAGCATTCGATAGAGTAAACTGGAAATATATGTACACAGTATTAAAAAAATTAACCTTCCAAGTATTTTTATCCAAGCAATTCAACAGTTATATAAAGCACCCATAGCAAATATAACTATCTCAGGTTTGCTATCCTCAGATGTTCAAATAAAGGGAGGCACAAGGCAGGGCTGCCCACTCTCACCTCTTCTATTTGCCCTCTCCCTAGAGCCACTAGCAGACTATATCAGAAATTCATCAGAAATACAAGGTATCCAAATAGGAAACACAAACCACAAAATAACACTATTTGCGGACGATATACTGTTGACCTTATCCCAACCCCATATAGCTATACCAAACACTCTCAAGATATTGACAGAATTCCAGCTAATATCGGGTTTCAAAATAAACTTAACCAAATCTCAAGCAATGATTGATAATGCCACAACTCAACAGAAACAACTACTCAAAACCAATTTTAATTTCACTTGGCAACCCAAATCCATAAATTATCTAGGAATCCAACTTACCACAGCATATGAAACATTATATAGTGCCAATTACACAAAAATACTCAACTGTCTACAATCAGACCTGAAAACCTAGTCAAAATACAACCTATCATGGCTTGGAAGGGTAGCAGCAGTTAAAATGACATTATTACCCAAGATACTCTATTTATTTAGAACACTTCCGATTGATTTCCCCAAAAAACAAGCACAAAAACAACAAAAAGCAATCTCCCTCTCCCATTTCATATGGAATGGGAAACAACCTTGAATATCCCATTCTTCAGTCTTCAGCCACATAACAACATGAAAATAAATGAAATAACAAGATTGAAAACTTAGAAAATCATACATCAGTTTCCCTCTATTTGAAAAATCAAGCAGCAATCAAGTAATTATATAGATACTTCCTTTTATTTGTATTTAAGATAAGAAATATAATTAGAACACAAAAGGCACAAAAAGGAAATTGCACATTGTGCATCATCAAGATCATAACAGAACTGAATAAAACTCATTAAATCACAATATCATTGTTTTACAAAATACTTTACCCTATTTCAATAAATATTAAATTGCAAGTAAATATTGATCAACAAATGATTTTTTTTGGTCAGTTTGGGGAAATTGTTAATTAACATTAACAAATGGATATGACGTATTGGAAAAGAACCAAGCATACAGATACAGAAGAGTTTCTCTGTTGCCATACATGGAAAAAAGGACACAAAACTACTAGTGTTGAGCGATGATGGTAATAATCGTCATCGGACTGATTATCGATTTTTGAAATCATCGAATGGATAATCGTTAGCCGATGACGATTATTGCCGATAACGATTATGACTATTTAAATCATAGCCATCAAGAATGCAGCTACAATTTAGAACCCAATTATTTCCCTATGGAAGTAATTAGTTATAACCCCCAGCTCTAAACCCACTTACAGTGAAAAGCATTCCTTAACAATAGACCTCAGCCTTAAACTTCTTAGGCAGTCACTGCACCAGAACAAAATCACACAAAGGGGCTAGGCTGCTGAGAAAGATAATTGGGTGGATTTGTGTGATTATTCTGTTGTTACAGCTGTCCGCTGCACTCAGGGACATCCTATTGAATGTCCCTGCAACCATAACCAGCAAAAGTGCAAAGCTTGGTTATGGTTTTAAATCCAATTATTTCCATATAGAAGTAATTAGGTAAGCCCAGCTCTAAATTAGATCTTTGCCAAAAGGCCAAGAACTAAACCCACTTACAGTGATAATCACTAGTGGGAGCAGGGGCTGCCTTTCCAGCACCTTAAAACTTCAGGTAGCCTATAAAGTCATGTATTATTATGCTTAGGGAGAGTAAAAATGAAAGACAAGAGAGTATAGGTGATAGCTTTTATTGGCTAACAGAATAAATGATAAATGCAAGCTTCATCAGGCAATAAGATGAAACTGTGACAATTTTATACAGGAGAGTAAAAAACTACTCACAAAGAGAGTGATTCTGGGAATCAGTACTAATCTGAATACAGTTTATATTATTCAAATTAGTACTTATCCACAGATTTACAGAATTACACAGTGCCACCTGTTGGTGAGAATATGAACTGTATTGAAGTTAGTACTAATCCACAGATTTACAGAATTACACAGTGCTACCTGTTGGTGAGAATATAACCTGAGTGCAGCGGACAGCTGTAACAACAGAATAATCACACAAAGCCACACAATTATCTTTTCTCAGCAGCCTAGCCCTTTCATGTGATTTTGTTCTGGTGCAGTGACTGCCTAAGAAGTTTAAAACTGAGGCATGGACTATTGCTAAGGAATGCTTTTCACTGTAAGCTGGGGGTTATAACTAATTACTTCCATAGGGAAATAATTGGGTTTTAAACTATAACCGTATTGTTGCTGGTTATGGTTTATATAGCTGGCTTAGTGGCTTCTTTGCTCGATATTATCGAGTGATGACAATAATCGGTACAATTTTTGCAAAATCATCAGATCATCGATAACACCTGTTAATTGTAATAATCGTACCGATTTCAACTTTTCTCAATATCATCGCTCAACACTAAAAACTACCTATAGACAAGAGCTGTGAAAGCTGAAGTACATATCACAGATCTCATGCATATTACTGTAGGTCTTAATGACTCTTTGAAACTGATATTTTTCATTTTAATGACTTTTGCAGACATATCTTTATGACATATTTACAGATTCAGTGAGAAGAATGCTCATAGGCAGCCAGTGGGTACCACTATTAATAAATACTGAGACTGCTGTTTTCCTAAATGTTTAGCTCTCAATGTGGGCCTGTGCCCTGGGTCTTAAGGAAACCTAGCAACACCCTTATTCTGTATGTTAAATCAAAGTCAGACTACTCCAATTCAAACAATCATTGAAATAATAAAAAAAAGATTATATAAATGTTGAAATGCTTGCAAATTGTGGAGTCAGACTGGCCCTTTGTAAACCATAGACCCATCCACAATGTTTCCTGTGGTTTATGATTTGTGTTTATGGAGAAATGACAAAATAACAAAGCACTTTCCCTTTCCAAAACTGAATTCCATCTCTGAGCACTGCTGGGTTAAAAACTCACGCACACTAATCTCTAACTTCTTTATCATTTTTTTGAAAATATTTTTGTTAGAGTGTTAGCATATCACACATACAGAAGATGATGTAGATCTATATCACATTCCTTTGGAAAAATGTAAATTTGACAGACACCATCTAAGACCTATCTGAAAAAAAAAACCTAAATCTTAACAAATTACAATAATAAGTAATGTACATCCAGTTTGGTAATTTAATGGTCTGTGTCATGAGGGATGGTGGCCCTAAACTAGTACAGACCACAGCAACACAGCAACATAAAATAACTGTTTTTGATTGAATGTAAAACAATATATAAGCAGGTATTGGCTAGTCTAAACATACACTTCCATATTTATCAAGTAGTGGGGGCGGCTATCTTTTCTGCTCAATGGGAATGCTACTTTCTCAATGGGCATTTACTCATATTATTACCATTTTCATTAATGGTCCCTTCCTTTGCTTAAAAGAGACATCAGCACAAACTGTAATGAAAACACAATGAATGACAACTATAGATAATCAAGTACTGTGGCAGAAACATTAGTACACTGAGGAGAATACAACTATACTTGTACTTGGCCTTCTGCATTTGATAAGTAATCCCCATACTATTATGACTATATATTGAGAAAGATTGACATTATCTCGCACAGAGAGGCAAATCTGTTTTCCCAGTGAAATAAATGCAACAGCTACTGAAGAAAGAACTGCTCTATCTGTAACTAATTCTGATAGGAATCGAAATGAAAGCATGACTTGTTTATGGAAGCCTAAAGCATCTCAGGTATTACTATTAGCACATGTGCATCTCACATCACAAACATACAATTCAAACATTTAGGTGATCCAAAAATAGGCACCTGTTTTAACTGTTTGATCCCTTAGAAGACCTATGTCTCCCAACAACATATTACATACTAACAACATACTCCTAAGCATGCCTACAGTTCTAAATTTGATTAGATATACTTATATATTCTATAGTTGCAAAATACATATACCACAGTTTCCGATATTAGACACCCTGCTTTCATCCAGATCTCTCACAAAAAAGGAATATTCTCTCTTAGAGGAGAAGTAAAAGATCATTTGGCTATGGGATAATTTTCAAGGGGGATGGAGAAGACACTTACCGATTGGGCTTCAGCCTCCTCCTGTCACTATCAAGACAATATCTTCCGCTGTGCTAAGTTTTGCAGTCCTCTTCATTTCCTGCTTTCTGTTCAAACTCACTGAGGTGAGCATGCTCAGAAGCAGGATTTTGCTGTAAAACTGCTTTTGAGCATGCAAGTATCCAGTTGTTATTGTGTGCCTGTACATCTTGATAAATATAGTTATTTTGTGTGGCTTAAGTCACTGCAGTTGCAGAAAACTTGGCTTCTAAGGGAAAAAGGCAGTCAGACACTGTGTCATCTGCCAATATTTTTGGTGCAAGAAACAAAAGATTTGTCATGCAGGGAGGACACATTTATGACGTGCACGATCTCTGAGTTAGTTCTAGGATATGCCAATGCAGGACTTCAGTAGGAGCATGGCCAGCAAGAGGAATGCACTCCTGATAGATATTCTCCTGCTCAGGACACTGTAGGGTCGCTGGCGCTATTGGAGGCTGAGGAGTAGAACACGAAAGTGCTGTATAGCACTTCTTTATGGCTAGGAAACTTTACTTTAAAAAAAAATGATAATAAATCATACTTATACAAAGTTGTAAATAAGCATACATAATAACATGTATTTTTTAAAAATTTGGCGTGACTGTTCCTTTAAAGAAAGAACAACTTTTGTTGTGTTTTCCTTATTGTTATTTATTTAGAATTTTAACCTTTTGAATATGAATGCATTTTGGTGGCAGTGTTCTTTAAGGAAAGGCACATTTATTTAAGAATTATTAAAATGGTTTCAAGGAAAGTTGTTTATTTAAAATGAGCATAAAAAGGTTTCATGAATATGGCAATATGCAGATTATGATAGAAATGCCCTTAGTGGAGTTTAAATGAAGTCCTGCTTTTGTAGCTTGTAGGCATGATAAAATAAACTTTTTCTAAGACTAAATTATAGAGGAACTATAACTCTTTAGGTAATCTATAATGATAATTGTTGTTTTATTTCATAATAAATTCTGCTTAAAGAAGCAGGAACACCAACAAATGAAAATGTACCTTATGCAATTATTTACACAGAACAAGTAGTCTGTACTAAATTCTGCACAATTTCTAAAAATATGTTGCTTCTTTAAAAATGTTTGGGCATATGAGTGAGGAAATGTAAGGAGGGATAACAGAGTGAACTGCCTGAAATGTCAAAAAGAGAACACTGTAAATGATTTGTTTACTAACAGGGAGCCAGGGAGCAGAGAGAGATTGGGAGGAAGGGTGTCCCCTGTGAGAAGAGAGAATTCTGGCAGCAGAATTTAGAAAAGACTGGAGCGGGAAGGGGTAGGAAACTGGAAGGCCAGATAGAAGAACATTGCAGTAGTCCAAGCAGGATAGCATAAGAGCATGCATGAGGGTGTTAGCTATGGAGTGAGAGATATATAAGAGTGCTGAGGTCCTAAGTTCAATTCCAGCCTGGACTTCATATGCATGGAGTTTGTATGTTCTCCCCACACTTGCGTCGGTTTCCTCCCACAATTCAAAAACATACGTGTGTGTGTGTGACAAAATAGGGAAAAACTATATTGTAAGCTCCATGGGGCAGGGACTGAAGAGAATGATGAATCTCTGTAAAGTGCTGCATAAAATAGTAGCGCTATATAAGAATGAATTAATAATAATAATATCAACCGTTGAGATCCAGCTTTTCTTTCAAATGGAAGCATACTTCAATTCCTTATCTGGGAATTCATTTCACAAAATCATATGAAACTCTTTATGAAGCAAATTTTCCTTCAATATTTAAAAGAATCAAAGTTGATCTAGCTAAATGGATGAAATTTAGTCTATCCTGGTTTGGTAGAACAGCTGCTTTTAAAATGACACTACTTCCTAGAATTCTCTACTTATTTAGAGTAGTAATAATATCATTCACTGAAAAACAAGCCCAAAATTTACAGAAGGAAAATTCCAACTTTGTATGGGTAAATAAACAGCCATTCTAAAGAGAAAATATCATGAAAAAAACAAAATGCACAGGAGGACTAGGATTAACTAACATATATAGATATTATCTAGCCTCAGTAATGCAAATGGTAATTAGAATACATAACAAAGCAATCATGCCCTGGACCAAGATAGAAATCTCCCCATGTAGCCCACTCAAGATAACAAACTTTTTGGGATCCCAGCCAGGGACAGACTAGATACCCCTACAAACCTATTTCCTACAAGAAATCACAGAATTAACATTTGGGATATATGGGCAATAAAATTAAACCTACACACACCACACGCACAATATCATATCATTTTCAAAAATAAGAGCTTTCCCCCAGGATGCAATACCAAAGCATACCATACATGGATTTAAAAAGATATCTGGTATCAGAAACAATTGTATTCCTCTAACATGATACAAAAATGTATGGAACTGAGAACAAAATATCAATTAGAAAATACAAAATTCTTTCAATATTTACAAATACGACACTATCTATTGTCACACAAACATGGTGATCATGACCAGGTACCTACCTACTTTGAAAAAATGTGCATGGAAACTATAAATACAACTCATCTAATAGGGATCTTATACCTTAAATTTGCAATAGACACAACACTATACCTTCAACCATACATGTCTAAATGGCAGAATGACCTAAATCTATCCATAAATGAAGAAATGTGTGTAAAAATATGGTTAACAACACATAAATCCTCTATATGTGCAGCAACGAAAGAAAGGGCATATAAGATTGTATACAGGTGGTATTACACACCAGCATGTGTAGCAAAAATACTGAAAAATGACTCACCCATCGTGTGCATTCGAGGCTGTATAGAAACTGGTAGCTTCATGCATACATGGTGGACTTGTAAGAAAGCTCAAAAATTCTGGAACAAGGTAGCACAAAGCTTTCAGAAATTTTTCAGACTTCAATAACAGAAAACCCCCAAACATTTACTAGGTATGCCATTTACCACTCTAAGGAACAAAAATGACAGAACACTAGCATCCCACGTTCTTACAGCAGCACATACCCTATTGGCAGCAGCTTGGAAAAAAAACTATCCAGCATACATGAACTCATCCACAAAATTAACTGGCTTAGAATCATGGAATCAATTACAGACTACCTTTCAGATAGAGTTTACTCAGGAGAAATAATTTGGCTACCATGAATGATTTACTTAGACAATAGAGAGAGAATAATTTCCTTACTTCAACACAGGTAGAAACAATATTAATTAAATGGGCGAAATTTATTAAAATCAGAAAGACCATTGGTCTCCCGAGATTTCATTCAAGATCTCGAGATTGAGTTTCTCGATCTCGAGTTTTCAAATTTTTTTCCATGGAAAGGAAGCCATGCTTTACATTAGAAGCATGGCTTACCTTTCCATAGAAAATACCAAAAATTCAGAATCGCGAAACTTGATCTCATAATCTTGAACAAAATCTCGCAAGAATAAAATGAGATTTCTATCGGTAAAGTTGGAAAGACCCAGAGCGGCCTTTCTGACTGATAAATTTTGCCCTTATACTCAAAGCTAAATATAAATATTCATTAGCAAAATACACAATTATAGAAAACAAAATCAGTAAAACATATTGCTTTCTTTTTCTTATTTTATTCATATTTCAATATAAAATAATGTACAAATTGTAATTAATGGTACTTTAAGGAATATTTGTATGTAAACTTTTAGAAGTCTGTACCATTAATACTCTATATTTAAGCAATAAAAAAGGTTCTATTTAAAAAAAGTGGAACATCTGAAAAGATCAAGAACAACCTTAAACTGCTTACACCTTATGCAACTTAGCATTTCAATGTATCCCTTTAAAACCAAAGAACACATATAAAATAAATAAACTGCCCAGAGTATTATTTTTTAAAAAAAGAAGACAAAAACATCAAAGAGAAAACTGTTTGATACTTACTATAAAGTTTATTCTCCACTCTCTATATCACCATTACAATGTATGTTCCTCCTCCTGCACACTTACCAGACCAGAAAGATCATTATCAATATGATTATTTTATATTTCTGATATTTATTATTGTATCAATTAATCTATATAGTGTAGCTTGAATAGTAAGTAGTTAACCAAAAGGGTTCAGCAAGAAATACAATACAGCCAGAGAAAAGATTCATCATTGATGAGAGAGAAAAAAACAGATACAATGATCACATCACACATATAAAAACAGGAAATTAAAGTGCTCTGCAGAGAAATAGAAACAGTATGAATGTACAGCATGAATGCTAAAAGAGATATTATATAATATAATAATTTCTATGATTTGTCTCTGCCAACAATCATTTAACCATGTCACGTTTATACAAGGTTAAAAAAATGTACAGCCCAGTTCATGAACTAAATTGGAATCATTTAAGGCCAGGACCAACGCTAATGTTTTCAAAGTGAAAATTCAGTCATTTGTCCTATGAATAAACTGGCCAGAATTATTTATGTATAATGCAGGTGTATGAGCACATTTGCACGTCATGTTGTGATAAAAATTCAAAAAGAATGCAGGTGCTGTTTTAGCGAAGAAAGCACAGCATGTTGTGTAAGTGTTCCCATGCACCTCCGTTTCACACAAAATTTTATGGGTAACATTTTTGCAGAAAAATCGCCATTCATGAAAGGTTGCATTTTTGGCAACCTTTAGGAGACCTAAATGAATAACATCTTCAAAAATATACAGAAATAAGAAAATTGCATAAAAGAAAATGAGAAAAAGAAAAAGAAAGTGAATTAACCTAGCCTATTTAGGTCTCCTAATCAGCAATAGTGAGTGAATAATTGAGAATCCTAGAATCCCAAAATCTCTCTCTGGGTATTCTTGCTGGTGGAGACAGAAAGGCATTGCATTCTAAGCATGTAGACATTCCCTAATGGGGAATTTGTGGAGCTTCTTATTTATGAGATAAAGATTAACTTGAGATTTATCTTCTCTGCTATTTCAACCATATATTGTGCTTCACATGGTTGTTTCTTTTATTTCATTGCTGCCTCATGCCATGCAATGAAAAATGTAAATGATAATCTTATTGGTCCTATAAAAAATTATGCCTGTTTCTCGTACTACTTTTTTCTACAGTTTTTTTCTGCTGCCCTGAACAATTTATCTTCTATTTCTTATTGGTAATTGGACATGTAAAAATACAGTTGTGCTATCACCTTGTATGCAACAGTTACATTTTTAATTGATTAAAACTGTTTTGGTGATTTGTGAGTTAATGCATTTTTTTTGTTACTGTTTTTTTTCCCTGCTAGATCATGCCCAATTATTTTCTTTCTCCAGGCAGATTGATTACTTATTCTTTCTGCATCTCTGAAAATGCCATCAGTAGTTGAGGTACTCCAATTTTGTTTTACACTGATGGGAGCAGCTCAGTACCTGCTATTTGTGGATGTACAGGAGATGTATTTTATTTAGAAGCCACTCTAGGCGCGTTTTAGGATTTAGCGTTGTTCAGTCACTCCTATTATTGCTTTGTGTACTTGTCAACCTTTTTTTTTATTTTTGCATTTTGTTAATATTTACTTTATTTAGATTAAAGTGTCACTTGACTTATGCTTAGATCTTTCAACATGTAAATGAGAGTTGTGTTTTTAACAATTCTATTTACTGATTTGCCTTTTACCTAAGGATATATTAAGATAGCATTCTCCAGCGTTCTGAGTGAAGATGTCCTGAGAGGAGCAAACGTATTTTGGAATAGTTGTCTATCTTAGTTAGAATTCAGGACATGTTTTAATTAGTAAACAAAACATGAAGTAATTATAGCTATTTATTCTTGACCTAGTTGTGACAACTGTTAACTTAGAGTACAAATAAACAGATTAACAAAAAGTATTTAAAACAAAAATTTTAAAAAAATTGGCAAATTAAAAAATAATAGAGTGGGTATGTATTGTGAGGATAATCTCTTATGTATTGCACTGTTTAAGAAGTTTAAGGCAGGAATCTAGGCAACTTTTTTGCACACAAAACAAAAATTTTTCTTAGACAAAGCAAACACAAACCTAACTTTAGGCTTACTTCAGCATAGTATATAGTTGAAAACTTTCCTTTTTCTTGGGGTGAATTCTGTTAGGATACATTCTGTTCCTTCCAAAGACCTTTTTTGAATCCCAATTCAGCTTTCTTACATGCTTCCAGAACTTAACAGCCCCCAGCTCACAAAATGTTTCCAAAGACTGAAAATGCAAGCTGATTACCCAGATGGGCTTTATTGGACCATAGCTTGTTAATCTTATATGTGGAAAGCTGGAGCTTTACTCTTATAATAGTTGTATGTGTATATATAAAAACTACAAAGCCAAAAATAGAGTCAAGGGTCAGGGGTGAAAAATAAATATGATCGAATACAAAAACTTTTTCACTTGAATGTAAACAAACTGTTTACAAATTAATTTACATTGAGCTATTTTCTATGCTGCTATTTGCCTGGCAAACATAGCATTGCATAATCAAACTATAGTCCACTCTTTCTCTCTGTTTTTTCTGACACTTGATTTAAACTCACGCAACATAAGGGAATTACTAATTTAAATGCTTCTCTTGGGACTAGCAAGCTCCCAGGTACAGCTAGACAAATAAAGAGCCCAGAGGAAGCTTAGAGGCAAAGGCATGCTGACAATACTTGCATACTATAGATAATTATCAAAAGTTGAAAAAAATAAGGATATCATTTGCTTTGTTATATTGCTTTATGTCTTTATTTGCAATTCATAAAAATGTTATGTAGTCACATATTTATAATCATATACTAAAAGGAGCTTAGTGGTTTCTTTATTTTTTTAGCGCAATTTAAACAAATAAACAATAATATTCAATTCAGCAGAGAAAAAGAAAGGGTTATGTATTTGATCTCAGTAATATGGACTTGATTCAATGCCTACATTTCAGAAATCCACTCAGAAAGTGACCAAAACACCAAACCATAGAGTAGAAATTTGTTAGATTACTATGAACCAAGCAACACACATCTTGAATATAGGCATTGGACTCAAATGCGCACCTTGATGTCCATTTGCAAGATATTTCCAGTTTCGATCCTTTTAAAATCAGACTTTAGTTCTAGTTGATGCAAATTGTCTCTTTTAATATTTGCATTAAACATATTTTTCTTATATTGTGAGCAGGTAATGGAAAAACATTTGATACGACATATTTATTGCTTAGTATAATCATACATATAAAAATGCTTGAATAAGTAATGGTTTATCATTCTAAACTTTTTAAAATGTCCCAAAGTACCAATAATTCAAACTCAAAGCATCTGCTGACATACATTGTGTCTACTACACATTTTGTAAGAGTATAACCTTGTTTCTCCAGACAAAATTTACACTTTGGGTTCATATTAATTTATTTGTAAGGTACATGAAAGGCAATTCAGGGGCATCATCTTAACAACACAAGTTTCACCGCCAAGACCAAGAAAATCTGGTTCACGTTAGAGATAAATCAAATCAACAAGACTAGTCTGATTGCTCATTGCAGAAGTGAATGCCGTAGCTTGTTATTTAAGCTTTTACATGTAAAACTGACAATATTTTGGAATCAGGTTGCTGAATTCCTTGCCTGGAGAGTTAGTAATGAGTGCTTCCTTGACTGCAAGAATACAGTCAATGTATTACATTATGGTACTGTTAACTGGTCCTGGTATGTAGCCTTGTTATCAACAACATGATTGCAAAGTGTTTTTTTTTTTAATTTCTTTCCCTTTCAATGCTTTAATACAGCCATGCAATGCTGAATTGGTAGATGGACTCCTGCAGATTTCCTCATCAACATGGAGATATATTGCTACAGTTGAATAATTGTTTTCAACCTCAGCCTAATATTTTAATATAGACAGTGCAGGCATGAAGTTATTTTCCATTGTATTTATCATCTCTTTGCTTTCCAGATAAGCATTTATTTATAAGATAATAAGGTGGATAATTCCAGTAAAATATTATCACACTTTTCATAGCACCATATGGGAGTAAAGTTTGGTGAAAGTAAACAATAATTAATGCAGTGATCAGGATTTGGTGAAATTAGTAAACTAAACTTATTAAAAATAATAGTTGTTTTTCTTTTTCTGGTTCCAACTAAAGTTTCATTAAATAACATATAGTATATTAACTATATTAATACAGGATGCATGGATAATTTTCATATAAATATTATTTTATTGTCATTACTTGGGTGTTATACATTTATTTATTTAGTCTTGTTAATAATTTGTATTATTATATTCTGATTTTTCATTAGTTATTTACACACGATGCTATTTTTGAAAATACATTAATTATTTTAATTAACATTTTCATTTGCTAAACTTTAGTAAATAAATGTACAAAATATTAATTCAGTTTAAGAATTATAGAGATTCTGTTAAATTGCTAAATTACATTTAATGGGGATATTTACTAAAGTCATTCCATTGTTTGCTGTTTTTCGTACATTTTTTTCCCACCACATTTTTGTTTTCCGCCATTTTACATAAAATCAAATAACATTTTTATTGATACTGATAAATGTTGATGCATTTATAATGCTACAATTTACATTACTGTCAATGGAACCCTTTTCAATATATATCAATAATATCACTGATTTTTCCACCAAGAAAAATTTTAGTGCCCAACCTCCATAGGAAATAATGGGTCTTCACCACCCTCAACTAGATGAATACTTGTTAAAGTTAAAAAAAGTTAAAAAGACATAGCGATATCAATATGGAGATATCATTCAAGTAGGGAGAAGATATTACCTTTTTATAAATACCTCCTTACTGTTATTGAGGGTATATATTTGCATTACATTTACAACTAAAAGTTATGAACCTTGGTAAATGTAGCCATCATTGTTTCTAGGCAACCAAACCCTTGTCATAAATTCAGCACACTGTATAAGAAGTAAAAAATGATAAAGGATTACGATAGAGACCAGATATATGTGAAGCACCTGTACATCACAACAGATTGTACATACTGTACATATACTGTATATGTGTAAACTGTATACTTTGGTTATGTAAATACATATATGGCCTTTATAAAATTCTATTAGGCAATTACATTGTACTTTCCATTTCACCAAATAAACTAAAGATGACTTCATTAGAGAGAAAAATCACAATAGATTAGTTATCTCATGGATTACATTTTGCTACAATTTTACACATCGACATTCTTGTGTTTTTGCACTAATAGAAAAATGTGTTTATTTTTTATTTTCAGCTAAAAATTGACAGTATTCCTATAGACTGTAATTTAGCTCTGTTTTACATTTTAATATTGAATTCCATCCAGTTTCTTATTCTTGCCTTTAGCAGGCTCCAGTTCTAGCTCAAAGAAAGATGCATCTTGCATCTCAAATGAAAATCAAAGACTGTTTAGCAATCAAATATGATGGGCTGAGTACTATTTTATGATTAACGATTTCTTATTTTGGCATCACAGGCGACTACTGCAAATGTTTTTCCACTTATATTTTCCTTTTAGTATAAGACTAAAAGCATTTTCTAAACCAAAAGGAATGCTAACTAGAGCCAATATCTAATAATAATAAGGATGCAAAGATTTCTTGACATTGCCTGTAGTAAGAGTTACTGAGTGGAGTCATCAAACCTATCTGTATGACTGAACATTTATTAAAGATAGAAAAATGTACTTACATGCTTCACCAACAATCTGGTTCCATTAATCATGAATAAAAAAAAAATGACACTGAAACAAAAGATATAAACTGTCACCAGGAGACAGCAGAGTAAGGATAGATCACTGTGTATAGTCATTGATTTACCTTATCATGTATGCTTAGACCTGGAAAAAAAATGTAATTTATATAAAACTATTTCTTAAAATGTATGTATTTCTAAACAGCAGAGACCTTAATATCGTCTTGAAAATCAGAAAGTTTTATACACAGTGGCACATATACGTTTTCCTGTATTATTACATCACACAATAGCGGAGTTTTGTTTAAATCTGAACAACAGATAACAAAGGCTTTATAAAGTGAAAACAAATCTGTCCATAGTGATCTACAATAATTACAAAGATTAAACAACAAGGTCCCCTTTAACACCAATTATAACCCGTTGAGCGTGTGTGGATAGTTCTTTGTGCAATCTCTACCTATTCTTCTTTGCTTAGATGTTTTGTTACATATAAACTAAAATTGAACAATTTTTTTTTTCATATTTATTTCAGCCACAAAATCTCATTTGGATTGAGGTTTGTACTCTGATTTGGACAAAGTATTTTTTAATCTGTCATTGTACAGCTTTTCTACTTATGGCCTTCATTGTTGAAAAGAAAGGTAACTCAAGTTGGCTTTTTTTTGCAGATCTAAGGTTTACCAGGATTTGGATATGGATTTTATTGGGATTTGGATTTTATTGTTTGAGTTGTACATCTTTCTATTTTCTGCTAATAAACAGCCTCACATAGAAGGATACTTCCAGAAGTATACACACCTTTTTAACATTAAAATGAAACACACTTTATTCAGGCATTCCAGTAAGCACATACAACATATACAATGTTTAGTCTCTTGCCCATCATACAAAATGCCAACCATACCTTTAATGCATCTTTTTATAACTTTAGTTTTCACATTTTTTTGTTTGCAGTTTTGTATTGATTTTTTTATTTTTTTTGGTTGTGGTAGACAGAATCTCTCCCTGTAGTTAAGCTTTAAGCACTGTTTCTAAATAGCTTAGTTTTAGCTAGCTAATTTTGTCTAAAATTGAATAAATAAAATACAAATCTTTCATGTTATTCAAGAGTTTTCTATTTAAACAAGATTTATCTTAACAGATACATGTAAGCATAAGTCCACATTAACTTTTGAGTATTTTAATAAACAAACCCTGTGGAGAATTGTCAATAACTAGAAGGGATAAGAAGGCCGTTATCTTAAATAGATAAGAAGATCCTTTAGCATTTAACAATGTTACTTGTTTGATTTCTGCATTTACTACTTAAATTAACTGCCAGGATACTGCTGTGTGTACAGCTGGTATACAACCCTCACAACGGGAATATTTTATCCAACTGTTTAATGCAACCAGTAAATTGCTTAATAAGAAGATTGTAAAACATTTATTAAGTGCTTCCTGTCAAATCAATAATGCATTTTTCTCAGGGTCTTACTTTACATGTTATATTTCAATCCAAAAGGTCACCTTTAAATATTTTGGGTGCATTACAAAACTTGTTCTTTAAGCAAATTTCATTCTTTAATATATCTGGAATGTAAATATTTTCAGTACACACTTATTTTTGTATGAGGCTTAAAGATCAATGCCGAGTCAAATGTGTTTATGTTAATTAAATGACTTTTTCATGTAACACTAATTTCATTGATAAATAATGTCAATATATTACATTTGATTGTGTTCCTGTTTGTTAACTGATATACAAAATAGTAAGTTTAATGTTTATTATGACACAACACAGAAATCAGTGCATGACCTGACATATATAATAAAGGTTGATACAAATAAATTCCAAAACATGTGTGAAAAGTGATATTGCATTTTTATATAGCTTATTTCTTTATTGTTAATGCTATTTATTCAAAGTAAGTTAACACAACTGGGCTGTATTGAAATTACAGTAAAACCAAAAACGAAACTGCCTCAAATGCATTTATAGTTACTATGTATATATATACTGTATATATATATATATATATATATATATATATATATATATATATATATATATATATATATATATATATATATATATATACATATATATACACCATATTTTCCGGACTATAAGGCGCACTTAAAATGCTGAGATTTTCTCAGCAATACTAAGTGCGCCTTATAGCCCGGTGCACCTAATCTATGGACTGACCTCAGGCATCGGGCAGACCGTGCAGGCATCGGGAAGACTGGGCAGGCATCTGGCAGGCATCGGGCAGGCATCGGGCAGACTTCGGCAGGCATCGGGCAGACTTCGGCAGACTTCGGGCAACACGCGGCAGTTAATGAGGCAGTGAATATTCATGAGCCTGAAATCGTCATTGCGCTGCGCCTTATAACCCGGTGCGCCTTATGTGAGGACTCAGACCCGAAAGAAGCCGCTGAAGGTAAGTGCGGCTTATATTCCAGTGCGCCTTATGGCCCGGAAAATACGGTATATATATATATATCCCTTACCCCACTACAACCAGTGGATATAGGGGTAAGGTAGAGAGTCAATCAATGTTGAGTATCTGTGAGTTTTAAACAACCCTTACCTCATAGTGATTGGTAGGTAAAAAGGGAGGGTGTCTGATGATCCCCCTTTCAAGGCAGATGTTCTCCCTCCCAAAGTACTCCTGGAAATTGTCCAACAGTACATTCATGAGGCATGGGGTGCTTGTCTAATTTCCCAAAACAGTTCTGTTCTGGTGCCAATTTAGATTGTGCTGTGCATACAGTACTTGAAAAAGTGATTAATGCATCACTCCATCTTTCCTCATAGGCAGTTTACTAAAAATTATGGCTTGACTTTTAAAACTGTTAATATATAATGGGCCTCTGCTCTCTGGAAGTAGAGCCCTTTTTAAGGAAAAATGATCATAGTGTCCTATCAGGCATATCTGCACCAGATCCACCTTTAATAATGCTTTTTACTCGCTCTTGTACTCCCTCTTACCATATTTATCCATTTCTTATGTGAGGTTAAACACTTGCAGGAGTTCTGGAAAAGCTAAAAAATTGTCTTTGGGTTCCACTTTGCCTACTTAGTATTAAACTTTACCCAGCAATGTACAGAGAAAGAAATCACAAGTGACCCAATCACCTCTTTGGTTTGTTGTCAGTTTTCCTGGTTGCATACACTGGCTTATAAAGCAAAGAAGGCCACATATGTGGGATCTGACAGGTGTTACCACTATCATATTCACAGATGTAAACCTTCTGGACAACCACCTCCAGGTTGATTCCTATATCACCTCCTTAAGTTTAGTGTAGTGTTGTGCATCTTCTGCTTGCATGTTGATATACACCTTTTGTGGTTCTCCAGTGAAGTAGGATGATATAACTTCTGCCCATACAGTATCTGTTAACTTATTTTTGATAGCAGCTTTCTCAGAAAAGATACCCCCGGAGAAAAAGTTAAGGAAAGGGGGTGACTGACTCCAGATTGGGCCAATCAGAGCAGGTAAAGGAGGAAATGGAATAAGAGTATTTATAGCAAAAGAGAAGATGGACAGAGTTGGGAAAGCTGGACAATCTCAATTTTTCAATGGAAAGGTAGACATACTACTAATACAATGTATGACTACCTTTCCATCAAAAAATCCAATCGAAAAAATCAATCAGAAAGTTTCTGTTGGTAAATATTGATTGAAAAATTCTCGCGATATTTACCGCGAGAAACTTCTGAGATTTTGCAGGCGTGAACTCAGTAAGGCAAAATTGGGCTTTTCCATGTTTATTAAATTTCACCCTTAGGGGGTAATTCAGCAAAGAGCAAACTTACCCTCCGATCCTTCACATCAGCTCGCAGAAACTGTTATGTGTTCGCTGATGTACTGCACGTGGACATCAGTGAACACTTTAAAGGGATTCCAGTCTCGACGAGGCTCAACTCGAGACGCCTCGCGACACTGGAATCCCTTTAATGCATTTGCTGATGTCCACGTTCAGTACATCAGCGAACGCGTAACAGTTTCTGCAAGCTGATGTGAAGGATCGGTGGGTAAATTCGTTCTTTGCTGAATTACCCCCTTAGTCTGAAACCTTCCTCTTCCACACATTCACTGATTACCCTACTGTCTTCTATTTGGCTCCAGCCAGCTCTGGAGCCTGCTGTAATCCATGCAGTGAAATTCAGAAATAAGTAAGCATAATTGTGGTAATATACAACCCCCCCCCCATACATTACCCCATTACAGAGTTTAATTTACATAAAATGTAATCCCAAAAATGAATCAATATTTTATAATCAAATCACATTCAACTAAACATTGTTTAAGCTAAAACCAAAGTGATTTAGTTAGCTTAAAGTTGGTATATTTCGAACCTGCTTACATATTATTGCTATGGGAAATATTATATATATATAAAACATGCATAATGATATGTGTAAGTAAGTACTAGCATTCTGTTGAAAATAATAAATATTGGAGCATTTTTCTGTTTATATTGTGCACTTAATAGTTTTTTAATGGGCTGTTTTTAATTTAATGTAGTAAAAAGAGGCAGAAAATGTAACTATTTTGTCAAAATAATTGTTCAGAACTTAACATAATTTAAGAGATTTACATTTAAAGAAAACAGTGTTACATATTTAATGTAATCCCTATCTCCCAACTCATTGTTTTACTATTGCAGGGATATGAAGTACTATCCAAACACCAAAAAAAAAAAACCACTTTATTTTTAGATTAAAGTCCAATTTTTGAGGAATGAAAACATACATAGCTTTATTTGCTAAGAACTGTCTCTTTTCAAAAAAGGAGTGCTTATAATGGAACATAAAGTAATATTGTGATAAAAAAAAAATTTAAATAGTATTATCTAGTACTACAATGCAAAGATGGTCCTTGCTCAATCCCTTTAAATAAATCCACATAAAGGATCCTGTGAAGTGTTATGCGGGGTGCACAGGATAAAAAGCCTCCCAATGCAGCATACAGCAGTGAATCCGGCACTCCCGTGTTTAAAAGCAAAAAATCTTTATTGGTCCATGTTAAAAGCAGGTCACAATGACAAAAAATAAAAACAGCAGTGTGTCCAGGCACCCCCAATGCGTTTCACGCTGGGCGCTTAATCATAGGTACAGTGCCTGTCATTTACAATCTATATGTACCCAGTTCACTTACCGGTAATCCTGAAGTGGAGATGCAGCACCAGGAACATGTTTGAAGCCATAATTATGGATTGAAATAGAATCGTCTGTTATGAACTATTCCCAGTGTAGATGCACACTAGTGAGATGCAGGGCCACCGTTAGCACTAATTACTTCTGGTCACCTGACCAGGGTGTTGAGGCTACGGCAAGCCTAATGGGTAAAAAAGTATAGCACAATTCTGTATATACAATAGTATAGCAATCAAGTTTCAATGTGTTATATAATCCAATCGCTAATTACATGTTTCATAGTGTCATTGTAAACGCTAATTGTATGGTCTAGATTAGAAGTAATCTATTAGAAGTTGTAAAAACAAATTTGATTGTATAATAATGGGAGAGGAAGTGGTTAATGGTTTACAATATAATGTGCTGCATCTCCTTTTCAGGGCAACCAGTGTACAAGTATACAAGTAGCAACCTGCAAGAAACTTGTATACTTGTATACTTGTATACTAAGGGCGGCCCTGCATCTACACTGGGAATAGTTCATAACAGACGATTCTGTTTCAATCCATAATTGAACTGGGTATATATAGATTGTAAATGACAGTCACTGTACCTATGATTAAGCGCCCAGCGTGAAACGCGTTAGGGGGTGCCTGGACACACTGCTTGTTTTTATTTTTTGTCATTGTGACCTGCTTTTAACATGGATCAATAAAGATTTTTTGCTTTTAAACACGGGAGTGCCGGATTCACTGCTGTATGCTGCATTATCTAGTACTACATTGCTATTTTCAATCACATAGTATTTTAATTTTCCTCATAATTACACATTCAAAAATGTATTTTGGTTACTCTACTTCAGGTAATCTTTCTTGTCTCTTTCACTTTTCCAATGAAATGTATTTATGCCTTTCTACATGCTGTGACATAAATATTACACTATGTTTCTCACTTATAAAAGCAAGTTAGGCTTTGGTGCAAGCCCTTGGCCATTTATATGCCTTATTGAGCTTGCTGTTGGTCAGGTAAGGCTTGTATCACCATGTTAGCAGCAGATATGAACAGACAGTATACAAAACATCAGACAGGAGCTTAAACAACAGACCAGGAAACAGAAATCATGAGAACAGGAACAGATATGCCAGGAATAGGATACGAATATGTATTGAAATCAATATCATTAGCAGAAATCAAGAAACGGCAAACAGCAAGGGGGGTTGAAATGGGAATACAGGAGCCAGGCAGGATACATGAGCAAAGCTGGTAACAAGGACATCATAACAATCCAGTACACAGGATCAGCACACAGGCCATGTTCTTTAAAGACAAACCAAACAAGACCAGTTAAGGACCTTAAGGTAATATAAGCTCTGGATTTAAAAAGGACTAGGTAGCATTGGATGAATTATAAATGTGTTGACTAAATCCATGTATGCTGCCACATAGTTTAGTACTTCTTACATGAACAGCAAATATAGTACTTTATTTAATCCTGTATTCCCACAGGCTCTTTAACACAGCAGTTACAGCAACCACAGCAAGAGAAGCAGGTTGCAAGTTTAAATCCAGGAAGAGACAAAACAAACAGGTATACTACATAAAAGCTTGTCAACAATTACTACCTTTGTCTAATGGTAAAATGTATTTTTCACTGCAGGTGAAATCTTTCATTTCTATGAAAGACATAGGGGCATATTTACTAAAGTCGAATTGGAGATCCCAACAAAATCGAATTCAGTTAATGCAGAAATTGGTGATATCGATAGTATCGCCTAT
>WMED01003399.1:575-22239 GCA_019650415.1 Pipa parva
ATTATGGAATGAACAAGTATTTTTAATTTCAGTCACTTTTTCTCTTTGCATCAGATTATAAAAAAAAGTTATTTTATTATCCTGATGCCTCTGTGCCGGCAAAATCTTCTTCTGTGCGAAGCTCTGCAATTCTCTTTGCTTCCTACTTCTTGTTCAGACTCACTGAGGTGAGCATGCTCAGAAGCAGAATTTTGATATAAAACTGCTTCTGAGCATGCTCACCTCAGTGAGTCTGAACAAGAAGTAGGAAGCGAAGAGAATCGCAGAGCTTCGCACAGAAGAAGATTTTGCCGGCACAGAGGCATCAGGATAGTAAAATAACTTCTTTATAATTTGATGCAAAGAGAAATCACATATATCAGGTTGAATATTAAAAATACTTCTTGTTCATTCCATAATCCCCACCCCACCCCTGCCAGGGCTGATTTACAGCTGAGTCAAGCTTGACCCAGTTTGACTCTGATTTTGGTCATTTGACAGTGACACACACGGTCACAGGATCTGGCAACATTGCTACTGGTAAATCGCTGGGAAATCTAGGTTTCCATTGAGGGGAAAAAGGAAGGGGCACTGGTCATCAGCATAAATGGCCCTTACTGTTGACAAGGAACACTATTTTGGAGAATACAAAACAATAAGATTGCATTTCTAATTCAATATTTTAGCTGGAACTTAAAGTGCGCCTGTCTCGTCAAAACCAATGCTAATTTAGGTTGTACTAGTGAAATAAACGTTTTTGTAAATATATATATCAGGGATGGCGAAACTATGGCACTCGTGCCAGAGAGGGTATGCAGAGCCCTCTCTGTTGGCATGTGAGCCGGCGCCAAACCCTCCCCTCAGTACAGGCTGCAGACCCAATCTGACAGTTTTCAGACTGGATCCGTGGCCTGCACTGAAGGAGAGCACACTTGCCGGTGAGCTCTCCTCCCCCAACGCTGGCGTGATGACGTCACTCACCAGCACTTCGGGGGATGCGCTGGTGGGGACGTCACCTTTTTGGCACTCCGTGCCAAAAAGGTTTGCCACCCCTGATATATCTGTATTTTAAAAAATTTACCTTTATACAGCGTTTCTCTGTCATCTTACCTGTCAGCCTGACTTTATTTTCCTGAGTGTCGGGTGGGCGTGTCTAAATAATGATTGACATTATAGATCCTCCATTCAGATCCCTTAAATCACAAACTAGCAGGGATCTCATTGGATGAATTATAATGTCAATCATCATCACCCAGACCCAGGAAAGAAAAGTCAGGCTGACAGGGAAGATGACAGAGGCAAACTCTGTATAAAGGTACATTTTTTTAATGTATGTATATATATATATATATTTATATTTATTTATATTTACAATAAGTTTATTTCATTAGTAGAACCTAAATTGGTATTAGTTTTGAGGTGACAGGTGCACTTTAAAACAATTAAGGCAGATTAAATATTTAAAATTAACAGAAAAACATTTTTGATTTTGCTAAATAGCAAAATGTTGAATACAATACAGCTATGGAATAAAGGAAGAATGTGGTACAAATATTTAATGATAAAAAAATAACAGTGGCAAAACAGTAAAAAAAAAAATAGGATTAAGGGGAAAAAATTGTTTAAAAAAAATCATAATTTATGATCAGTTAGTAAAAAAATATCCATAAAACACTATTGCTGAGAAGCCACACTATAATGACATAATGAAAACAGGAAGTATAATGTATAAATAGCACGGGATTGGCTAAGTGGTGTTTAGTAAATTAGCAGGCTTGTAATTAGATAGGAGGCTGATGTTCTCCAGATCTTGTAAGCATTCGTGAGAGAGTTTTTGTGATGGCTTGCTTTCACAGATTGAAAAGGTAAAATACACTTTAAGGGCTGGATGCTCTGCTTGCTTGGCAGTAAATTTGTAAATGATAAAATACTAATGTGACAAGGAGTAAATAATAAGTATGCCAGACTGTCTGCATAAATGTTCAATAAATCTGTTTCCATTATCCTACAAAATGTTACAAAGTACCGTATTTGCCAGCGTATAAGACGACTTTTTAACCCCTGAAAATCATCTGAAAAGTTGGGGGTCGTCTTATACGCCGGCAGTGCTGGGGAGAGGAATCACTATAGCGCTCAGGTCAGCGCTACAGCACAGACAGCCTGCAACGGAGGAGCTGGGTAAGGAAAAGGAAAAGGAGGGGGACGAGCACTAAGATAGCAACCCCCCTCCTTCAGAGGGTAATAAGAAGGAAGGAGGAGGTGGCACAGATTGGGAGGGTGTTGTGAGGGGAGCAAGTGTGGGAGGGCATGTTGTGGGGGAAGCAAGTGTGGGAGGGAGTGTTGTGGGAGAAGCAAGTGTGGGAAGGGGCTTGTAGGGGCAGCACGGTGTGATGGTGCTCTGATAATCTTGGAGACAGGGAGGGCTGGGCAGGCAGGAAGAGCTGACTAATCCAAGCAGGATTTGCGTTGGAAGAGGGGTAGTCTTATACGGCGAGTATATCCCAAACTCTATATTTTAACTGGAAAAGTTGGGGGTCGTTTTATACTCCGTCAAATACGGTATATAAACCAGCAAGTTACATAGCTCATCCAATATTACTGTGCTACTGCTGTACTCCATGCCAGCACAGGGTGAGCTTCTGCAGGAAATGATCACAACATTTATACTATAACAGGGATGGTATACCTATCGCACATGTGCCAAAGAGGGCATACGAGCCGTCGCCAAATCTGCCTTCAGCCGGGCGCTTCGAGGGACAGTGGTAGAGACGTCAGCTGGGCACTTTGGGGGACAGCGCTGGTAGAGACATCACCTTTTTGGCACAGAGTGCCAAAAAAGGTTCACCACCGCTGTACTATATCGATTGCTTGGGCACCCGGGGGATCTCCCGAAATTCCTAGGAGCAGCACATCTGCCACCCTGGGCCACCCAGTAAGACTGCATAGTAATTTATCATGGAATTCAATGTAAAATACTGTCAATAAATTAAATAAGTTTTTATTTAGGTTAAAAAAAAACAGGGAAATTAAATTTAAGTTGAAAAACATGAAATTTTATTTTGCTTGGGAAGCCAACAATCCTAATTTGAAAATGGGTACAATCAATGAAATCATTTTAAGAAATAAAATCGGCTTCTGTTTAGCGAACCACAGCCAATTTTGGGTGCAAAAATAAAGACAATCTGGAAGCATGAGCCACCCAACAATACCCAGGCAATCATTCCTGGATAATTACTGATTTTCACTACTGAATTAAGCTTTTGAAAAATTGATTTTTCTATCCAGGATCTACCTGTACTTTGCACCATCAGTTGTCTCAAAAGCACCCTGACCTATTACCCACTCCCCTCCATCCCCCCTTGGCAACAGTGACTGTTTGTTTGGACAGCCAAAGCTAAATTCACCAAACAAAGGTGAATTCTCTTAGGAAAAGTTTATATTACACGTCTGTTATACAGGTAGTCCTCGGGTTACGACGGCCTCGAGTTACGTTGTTTCGGGGTTACAACACTTTATACGATGCCTTGTTCCGACTTACACAGTTTTGCAACGCAAGTCGAACTGCATGCAACCATACTGTATAAACGTATGATCCGACTTACATCAAAATTCGGTTTACGACGCCGCGTAAGAACGGATCGACAATGTAAGTCGAGGACTACCTGTACCTGCAAGTAGCTACTCAAGTTAAAGGTCTAGTAACAGCCAAAAATACAGATTCTAGTTTGGATTGGCATAGCACTTATTCAAATACATTGTAGTTGTACAACATTGTAAAAATGTAATATTTGAAGTTACATTCATGAATGTTATTGCTTTGTTTGTATCTTTACTGGTAGCAGCTATGTTGTTGAACAGACCCCACCCAGTCACATTGTTTTTTATGGTACATATGGTCCAGTTTTTTCATCTGAACATCATACTTTTTGGACACAGTTTAGTAATTTTTCAAGCACAACATATTTAGCAACTATAAAGCGTTTGAGGCATTTTCATTTTCTTGGTGTTGCTGTCTATTTAAATGAAGGCAGGGCTGACTTGTTCATTAAGCCAATATGGCAGCTGCCTAAGGCCATCAGATTTTGAAGGATCCCCACAAATCAGGTTCTTTTTTTCCCGTTAATTAATACTTTGGGGCATATTTATAAAGGTTTCTGTTGATTTATAAAGGATAGAAAACAGCGATCACAAACAAATGCATTAAACTCTGCAAAGCAATATTAGCACATTTTGTTGAGCCAGCAGCTCCATATTTAGTATATTTGTTTTCATTACACTTCCTACCCCCACATATATTTTATCATCTAATATCTGAATCTGCTAAACCACTGTTTTTGGATGTAACTGCCATTCATTTAAAATATCATAAATGTTACAACAGGATTGCTACGATAATGGGCAAGTGAAACTATCTTCCTGGACATCACTTCCAAAGGTAGGATGGGAGGTGCTTGGTCTTTTTTTTAATGGAACTGGGAAGTAGTTTACATCCATTAACCTTTAACATAACCATACATGGCACTTTAGACCTATACACAATTAAAGGTACAGAAAGAAAAAGGCAGAAAGAAGAGGCTTACTTCTTGGCAGTACTGAAGAATCCCTTCCTTGGTCCCAATGCAGTCCTTTGTCCCAGACGCATCAGGTTCCCATTTTCCATTCTGAACATTCATATGCATATTTATCTTTCCACAAAACATGGCAATTTGGGGCTCTGCCAATAAACCGGCATTGCCATCTGCAGGAACCTAGAATTGAGAACAAGAAAGGAGTAAAACCGTAAGTATACATAAAACGGGAATTATTCCGTATGAATGAACGTGCATAAAATACATGATTACATTGAGTTATCCATGCTTCTAACAGACATAATTTATAAATAATACAATTTATAAAACCCTATATTGTACAGGTTCTCCCTGGGTCTGAGATGGGTGATGCAATTATTAAAGTGCAGGTTCCTTCGTTTGAGCACTGTGCATTCTCCCAAACATATATCAAAATAATGGAAAAGAAGAACCAAGCACAGGAAACTGTGCTGCAACCCTTTATTAGGTGTAGGTAAAACACTATGGGGGTAATTCAGCAAAGAGCGAACTTACCCTCCGATCCTTTGCATCAGCTCGCAGAGACTGGTACGCTTTCGCTGATGTCCTGCACACGGACATCAGCGAACACTTTAAAGGGATTCCAGTCTCGGCGAGGATCGACTCGAGTCGCCTCACGAGACTGGAATCCCTTTTAAGTGTCCGCGTGTAGGACATCAACAAAAGCGTAACAGTCTCTGTGAACTGATGCGAAGGATCAGAGGATAAGTTCGCTCTTTGCTGAATTACCCCCATTATATGTTTTGGGTCTTACGCCCTTTTTCAGCCTAATAAAGTATTACTGAAACATTTCTATTTTACAGATTACCAGCTGTGCTGATTAGAATGTTTAGTGCACTTGATTGAACAGATACAATGAAAAGTCCAATCAGATGTGAGATAACATACTTCGTAGAGTCAAAGAGGTGAGACTAACTGGTATAAAATGGAATCTTGGAGAATACAAAAGTAATATAAAACTGTAATATCAATAGATATCATAATGGGGGTTTAGGGCCCATTAAAAATAAGAAAAAAAAAACTCTTTTCACTACTATCTAGTACCTGACTTATCCAGAAGGAAGTAAATTAACTAACTAAATAAACTGAAGCCATTTGCAAATTCCTTATATTACCTGAACTATTTTGTATTCTGTTTTTCCAGACAAGCACCTAAACCTTGGTAAAATAAGATTTGCAAGGTCCATAAAACCAGATTCTAACATGGGTGTCAACTGTTAGTGACACTGACAACAGCACTACTTTAATATGATAGATTATATTTTCCAGTTAAAATCCTTTGGCCCAAACCTTACAATCAGTGGCTTGGTGTTAAGACTGATGTAAAGGGAATATTGATTGGTTCTTTCCACTGCCAACCTAAACTACAAATTTTAAATACATCTTTGCTTTGTTTTCCTTCATCTTTTTGGTTTGCTTTGATTTATCTTTTCATTTGATAAAGAATGATTTTTTATAAATCTTAGAAATCATCTTTCACGTTTACCCTAGCAACCAGAAGACCATTTAAAACATTAACTGGAACAAAAACAAGAATCTAAAAAGTTACGAAAACTGCAAGGAATAAAAAAACAAAGAAGACCATTAAGTTACAAACTGTTTTAAAATGTAAAGTTCTACAACGTACTCAAAATGTAATCCAAAGTGTAAATAAACCCATGGAAATACCACTTCTCTAATGTAAACAACAAGCCTAACTTGCTTAAAAATATCTTAATAATAATCTCTGTGTTCCCAGCATCCTCTGACAACGCTTGGATCACGGTTGATAACAGCATTATCTTAAAGATTTTAATGTTAAAAGCAAGGCTGAAAACTTTGTGCAATGCCATGCATCAGCTGCCTAGAGACTGACAATATACTGACAGTGCTGCTGATGACGTCATAATGTATTCACTTTATACGGCCACCCTGCTGTGCCACTTAAAAAACCTACCATACAAGCTCTGCATGTAATCAGACTTACAAATGCAACAATATATTCCAAACAACGTTCAATTCAAACAGACGCTGTAATGACTACAGCGACATATGAAAGAATCCTTCCTGAAATTGTAAATATCGGCACCCGCACAAACATTTAACAACATTTTCAATGAATGTCCATCTTATATTGGGATGTGGGAGTCTTGCCAGAGAAATAATTTAATTGAATCTTCTATGAATCTGGTTAATCATCATCAAATATAATTATGTTTCCATCGCTACTATGTATCATGAAAGGAACACAGAAGAAATTAGATGGGGACGTATCACTTACAAGGCAACGCTAGACATATTGGCTTTAAATGAGCATTTTGTAACTGTCCACTTTGCTTTACAGAGCAATAAAACTAATAGTTCCACCGTGAAGCACTTCAAACATATTGTGAGCCTCAGTAAATAAAAATCATCATATAATATGGCTAGCTAGCTCTTGCCTCGCATTCATTTATTATATAGGCAGCATGTAAATAGTTAGATCTATATTAATAAATACTACTATAAAAATGTCACCAGTTCATAACTAATAGAAATTGTGCAACAAGCAGCCGTGGAGAAATCTAAAAAGAAACCCAAAGAAAAAACAGAATGAGCGTTACCAACTAGATGTAACTGAATAGTGGATAATAAGGGACATTTATTATTCTAAAAGTGGTTTTGAAGGCAGAGCGCCTGCAGCTGCTTGATAAATTGTAGGAGTCGGGAAAGATAATAGCCAGTCTTCCCCACTAATCAGAAGCATGCAACATACATGTCAGCGATAAATCCCTAAGCTGCATACTGGATTTTCACAACCTCCATTTAAAGACAATAACATCCCATTTTGCAGGAAGTGTGCATGGTCTACTTTTCCTCTTTCCTTCTTAATAATAGGCCATAGAAATGGCAGCAGCTGGTATGTACATGGTTTAATGCCAAGAACATCACCTGCATAACATTTCTATGTTGTCTACAGCACAAGTTGTCAAGGCAGTGCATACAAAGGCTTCTCCATCAGTGCATGGTTTCATTGGATCATAGCTTTCAACTCTAAGGAACTGAGGCAAAACTGTGTGAGCTGACATAAAATATGAAACCACACCCCATGACATCATAAAAAGGGGACTATCCACATCCTATGATGTAATGAAATTGACATACCATTGGAAATACATGTTTTACAAGGCATATATAAACACATTTCCTTCTTGTTTATAATGCAGTTTTACCTAGATAATAATACTTTTACAGGACCAGCAGAAATGTTTGACTTACAAAATGTTAGTAAAGACCTTTTTTAAGTCCTGGGAGAATGTGTAATTGACATTAAAGGGGAATTATAGGCAGATTACGTCTTTACACATGCAGTACTATACCTTAGCAGGAAGCATTTCTCCCCAGTAGATGTTTCATCTGAAGCAGAATAATTTATTACAGAGCCCTGGAAAACTCCCGCACCAGGAAATGTGTGTGATAAAACAGCTAAACATGATTAGAAACAGCTGCCTGACTGCTATTGATTAAGCAGTGTGCTGAACTTTTGTCCTTATTTTTCATGCTTTGTTTACATTCCTGGAATGCAGGAGATTACAGAGACTTAGACTTGGGAAAGCTAACTTGTGCACAGGCATTACATTACACTTTATGCAAGAATGTCCAGGGTTAGGGTACCCTTTCATGGAAAGCTGCCTGGTATACATCACACGCACATTTTCAGTGCAGTGTAAAAAAAATCAACTAGCTTCAGATAAACCATCTACTAGGGAGAAAAGCTTCTCAATAAGGTATAGTACTGCATATGCAAAGATGTAACCTGACTATAGTTCCCCTTTAATAAGTGCATTTTGGGGCCAGTCCTACAATACATGTTAGCCCTGATGGTCTGTATATAGGACATTCAAATACCAACAAAGGAAAATTTAAAATAAAACCAAATTATCCAGATGTAACTTTGCATCACTGTCAATTTACTGATTGGGGGAGGTAAGGGATAAAAGGAAGAGGTGAGCACATTAAAAAGCAGAGATTAAATAGTGATATAAGATTCAAAATTGGTTGAGCCAAGAGTTGAAGATCTGTGTTGGGGTAATTAAGTGGCCGATTTTAATGCGAAACAAATTAAATGACTGTATGAAGAGGAATGATGTATTTTTTTAAAAAAGGGGGTAAAAAATGAATTAAAATGGGGGTAAAAAATGAAATTAAAAGTAAAGTGAGCAAAATGGGTATTTCACTGAAATGGGTGAGTTCTCTTAAACATGACAATATTCCCAAGCAATTTCTAAAATTCCCAAATTATACAGTCAGCAAAAATGAAGGTTATTTATGCTTCCTTCATAGAGGATATGAACCTTACATTTCTTTGGTTTCTAAAAGTGAACATCCATTTGCGTCACTGTGTCTTGAGGCAATTGACGAATATTGATTGACAGCAGTAATTTATTGCTTGATATCCAAATTTGCATAAATATGGCTAAAATGTCACACATGAATGGAAAAACAGCTCTGGGCATACTGTTCACAAACACTGGCATCTGGACATTCAATTTATCTCTCAAAATACATTTTGTTTCGTTTTTTTTTAAGAGTTATTGATTTCCCCTTCTTTTAAGGTTTTTTTTTTTCTAATTAAAATATAAAGTTTCTAATTAAATATAAAGTTCAGGCAAATGGGAAATATCAGCATCAGAATAGGAAGGGATTTCCTAACCACATTATTACATTTCCCAGTATCCAGATTACATTTCTTTGGCCCAATATCCCTACTGACTTCAGAAATAAAAAAAAAATCTCGCTCTCATTTAGCTGCCCTTTAAATATACTGTGGGGCTACTGGGAATACTGGCATTTTTTTTTTTTTTTTTTTTTAACATTTTCGTTCCACTTATAATGTTAAACATTCAGGCACACAAATTAAAACATACGCTAAAACTAGAACAATTGTAACATGGTCCAGCCATCTGGTATAGTTTTCTATCAATAGCCTACAATGTAGAATTGCTGCTCCCTAAAATGTTATTTTGTTTATTTAGTCCACATGTCATCTGTTATTGTGACATTTTTGTGCAAAATGATTTAGAAGTATTTAACAGTTTCAGTTTATATTTAAGCCACTTGAAACTGTTCCACCTAAAAAAATAACACTGAACACAAGTAGTAGTCTTTGTGTTTATATTACAGATAATAGGGGGTATACCTCAGCTTGTATGTAAATACATTCCATTATATTAGATAGAACACACATTCACACCACTCATTCTATGCCAGCGGTTCTCAACCTTTTTGTCGGCGCGATCCCCGGCTCTGACGTCACCATGCATCGCGTGATGACGTTTCGGCCGAACGTCATCACGTACGCGTGTCATGTGATGACGTTTTCGGATGACGTCGCCCCGCAGGAACCCTTATAAGAAGGGTCCTGCGGGCGCTTCCAGGTGCCGCAGCGGTTCTCGACCCCCGTGGGTCAGTTGTGCGACCCCCACCGGGGTCGCGACCCGCAGGTTGAGAACTGCTGTTCTATGCACATGCCTACTAAGCTACAAGCTTGCAACAAAGAAGCGTTTTCATCGGTTGGTCCTACACTCACACCCCTTTTACCTCTATGGATGAATGTGAGAACTATGTAAAACTGGTTTCCAGTGTGGGTCAATTGGAAATGACATCGCTATTTGTTTTTTTCCCTAAATTACATGAGGCAATTTCTTATTTTCAAAAAATGTGTTAACACTGCTGGAAGAAATATAGATACGAGAGGGACCTAATGTACCCTAATCATAACTACTATGTTAAGTATATTGTCTTCCAGTCTAAACCGCCCTATTATGAAACAGAAAATCAGTACCTTTGGGCTGTAATGATAAGTTATACAACTGCTGATATTAGATTACATGGCCACCACATTGGATTCTCATTAATATGCTAATGAGCCCTTACATATCATTACAAATATTGTTTGTTTGACTGGTTGGGGAATGTTACATGGTACATTAAACTGTGAATATCAATAAGGCAAACATTCATTGCTGTTTTTCACTCATGCTCAGTAAAAGTCAATGCCCAGGACAGTGGCTTTGTTAGCAGAGGGTGGAGCTGAAATGCTACAAAGGCTGCCAGGTACTTGTATATGAATTGGAAAATCAAGTAGGTGGTTTGGAAGAGAAAAACTGTGGGTTTATTATGTTGCTGGCATGTGGGCTACATGAGCAAATGTGATGTTAGTAAACATTAGTTCTTCTATAAGGCTATGGCCATAAATGGAGTTCCTGCATGCGGGTAAAACCACAACTGAGTAGCTCCCAGAGATCTGGGGGGCATCTAGCTGTCACTAGTCTCTATAGGCAGAGAGTTTTATAAAAGATCTCTCCTAACCCTGCTTGGATCCACCACTGTGTTCCCCATTAGGTTGAAACAGCCCTCTCATCTTGTTCAACTTTTGAAGTTGCAGTGAACCCAACTAATCTTCCCCTTGCCCCGGGAATTTTCTAAACAAGCTCCTCTGAAAATATGAACACTGGGAGCCCCTCAACTCTGCGATCCTCTACACTTGCCGTTCCTGTTAAATTGTGGCAAGTTGCAAGTGCAGTAGGTGAATTCTGATGTAATAAAACTACTGTGCTTGCTCAATACAGCCTGAGGGGAGAAGAAATGAAGACTGACACTAAGGCAATGCAGAGGCAGCATTGGAGCACAGCAGTGGGCATTTAAGCCCACCACTTCAGAATCACCCCTTAGTCTACTGAGCCTGGAATCCTCCTTTAAACAAATAACTCCTTTAAAAAAGTAAAACAAAGTGATGTTCAGACTCCTAAAACAGAAGATCAGCATGAATTAACTCACCAGAAACATTCATACTGAAACTGATGAATGTTTTGCTATATATTTTTTTTTTTTTTTTTACAGATGACACATTCGATGTCATTCATCATTGTCCTCAAATTTTAAAAGACTAATTCTGCATTTTGATAAATTTCTACTTCCTTAGGGATCCATTGTGACAAGGACAAATCATTTAAGAGAGCTTCCTAGGCACTGTCACCTTGGTAAGCCCTCTCTTTTAACCATAAAATATCATTTGAAATATTTACATTGCTTGTGCTTTCTTGCACAACAGAAAAGACAGATTTAAACAATTTCCTGCATCCATAAATTTCTCCACCTCCTTTCATCCTTCCGGCAGTGGAAAAATACAAAGCTGGCAAAATACTGAGGAAGATGGATCATCAATTCCCTTTGTAGCACTGCAGGTGAAGAAGTAAATATATCTTCAGCAGACTTCATCTGAAAAGACTGCACCTTCTTGCCGCAGACAATAAATGGGTAATAATGCGATGCATCAAACTGAAATCAATCCTACAGTTTACAACAGAAGTCTGCAGACATACAGCAAAGGTACTGCATGCCAAAACTGGTAACTCAGTAATAATTACTACTGGATCAAGCTAGTACCAGTTATGGCTTGGTTAGCGTTAGTGGTTTCACATGCACCCACACATACAGTACATATTATATTGTTTTTGATGGCACTCAATTCATATTCACACTATGCTTTGCAAATAATAATAATAATTTAAAAAAAGTAACCAACTTTATTAAAGGAGAACTAAAGCTTATTTTTGTCTAGTGGTTGATTCTTAAGGAGGGAGGGAGGAAATACTGATCACATCCTTCGCTCCACCACTGACTCCTTGCTTCAAGAGTCTATCTCTATTTCTTCTGCTCCTCTTCTGATTACCACCTCCTCCTCAACACCTGTGATTATTTAAAAAAATACTAATGTTGAAGAAGATCACAGCACTGGAACAGAAGAAAAGAAGATGGGCTTTATCTTGAAGCAAGAGTCAGCGCTGGAGTGGGGGAGTGGCCTTTAAGTCTCCACTCCCTTAAGAATCAGCCCTAAAAAAAATCATCTTTAATGATTCTACTAGTACCACTTATTAAGACATAAATACATAAACATTATTACAAATATACAGAAAATATGAGATTTTATGTTTATCAATAGCTAACGGGGTATTTTCTTCCTTCTTTTTTGTGTTTACACATCCCAAGCTCTCCCCTAGCCACTAATTTAATAAATCAAGACTGTTTCATGTTTTTTAGATATTTAAAGGGAAAAACAAAGGCTCAAACAGTTTATACCATGCGTTTTGTCAAGAAGCCTAAAAGTGCCAGAGATTTCTTCTTAAAGCATAACTTTTATTCATTTCGCACTACAGACTAGTGCTTAATTATAGACTGTCGTGCGAAACGCATCAGACAGCACTGCTTTAAATCTCTTATCAATCGTGTATTTTAAATTCTGAATAAAAACTATGTTTTTAAAAAGCCTAGGAGTGCCAGAGATTTCTTCTTGACTGTATGCGTTTCTACAAACTCCAGGGATCATCTGCTCCTAAGCACACAATGCTTCTAATCTGAAATCACACAGCCGGCATTAAATGAGAATACCAGCATGGAATATTACCGTGCCGCGTTTGTGTTTCTCTACACCATGCGTTTCTACATTCAGCAAAATGCATAGATCTGTTTCCAACACTTACAAGTGCAAAGCATCTCTGCAAAAATATGTCCTGCAAAGAAACACCTAAGCCCATATCTTTACAAGGTTCCATCCTGGTATAATTTGAGTCTATGGGGAGCAGTGCTAGGTGCTTTCCCAAATGCAGAAAAACACACATCAGAATGCATAGTATAGCTTCTCAGGTATAGTATTGGTCTTTTATTCATCAAATTAAAATGGTGCTACGATCATGTTCTCTTTTAACTAGAACAGAGGTTGACAAACATAGATGAGGAGGGAGCCATTTCGCTCCCTCCTCCAGCGGCAACAATTTTTTTGTGAGCCGCAAAGAGGGAGAAGCACACTTCTCCCGACCACATGACCTGCCGACGGCCAATCAGAATAGGCTAAAGAGCCGCACTTTGCTGACCGCTGACCTAGAAGAATAGGAAACTGACACCATTTGGATTTGCATGGCAGTTATTCTCCTGCAATGCTGTAACAAAATGTCATCCTGGATGCCCAATTTCAGATGTTGTTTTGTTGTTGTTTTTCTTCTCTCTGCCATTTGCAACTCTGCTTCCTGGGGCAATTCCTTAATATGTATAATCTAATATTCCATACAGAACAATGGGACAGATCTAGCATCTAAAAGATGACTGAAACCATGAATGAGAAAAAACAAACAAAGTAATATAAAAAGCAGTCAATTAAATTGAAAGGCAACAGTTTTACAAGTAGCGTGTAGGAATAACTGCTATTTGAGACATGATGGGATTTTGTTCCTATTTCTGGTCTTACTGGCCCTTTAAATCGAGAACTGTATTTCTGAAAGTAGTTTCAAGGTATCATTTATATCTCGTAGACAAATCACGTTCATCTTAAAAGATTATGTGCAAGTTCAGCCAAGAGAGCTGTTCTGTATTCTGTATGCATTATATAAAGTCGGTAAGAGTGCACCTGTTTATGGATCAGTGCTTCTTCAATGACTGCTGTGATTGTTTAAAAGAGGGAACAAGTTGAACCACAGTCTGATTGCAACTTTCTGTAGTCGGTAAGAACCATTTGTTCAGTTTATGATATACAGATGACAAAGCTGGCCACTGTAACTTTTGCTTCAAGGAGAATGTTAGATTGAAAATATTCCCAACTGGAAAAGAGAATAAATTCAACATCGGTCTCTAAAAAGCAACACATCTTAAAATATGAAGAAAAAAAAAATCCCCTCAACTACTGTGAATTAAAACTCCCAATATACTACATTTTTAATCTCAATTTATTGGATCTCCCACATGAAAATGTATGCAATCTGTATTTCTCTATAGGATATATTTGTAGTAACAAATAATTTTAATAGAGATTTATCTGAACATAAGAATCTGGGGGTCCTGAGATGTAACATTCTAATTTTAAAAATTGAAGCGCTTTGGTTTTAAAGGCAAAAAAAATTAACAGAGTATTTCCTGCCTACCAATCACTGAACTGTGTAACAGGTCAGTGCAAACCAATCAGAACAGCTCTCCGTAAAGAAGAACTAAAGCAAAAAAATAAAAAAGACCTATTAAATACATAACTCATAGTAAGTTGAATCATTGCAGTCACAGCTTGAACTGTGCTGTATTTTGACTGCACTGAGGCAGACTTCTCACCGCACTTCACACAGAAGATTCATCCTAAAGTTCCGCCCATTTGTCAAATCGGTGGTCCAAAAGACTTCAAATGTCATGACGTTGCGGGGCCAATGAGAGCGCTCCCCTAGGAATGTATTTAATTTTTTTTTTTTTTTAGCATTAGATCTCCTTTAATGTTAATTTTAAAGTCAAGATAAAATGTTGGCATATAATTGTAATTGTAAAAAGGAAACATGCTGTTCGTCATTTGTAATCCAGACATATCTGTTGATTCTTGTAGGGGGTTGTGTACACTGAGCAAGGGACTGTGCATAATAGGTTTTTCTTTAAAGAAATTAGCGCATTTTGTATTCACACAATGGAATACAATTAATTGTATTAAGGGAAAACACTATAGCGTGTAACAAAATCACAAGGTAACAAAGCTGCAATTGTGTTCTCATCAGAAAGCTGGCACAAAGTCAAACTTATATCTGCCGCATTTAGTTCTTCCTCTGAGCCCCGCTACATTTACTTACTATGTTTAATTCAGAAATAAAGCAAGTTTGGGTCTCAATGGAAGTGCTGTTTTGCGATAATATGGCCTTGCATTCATTTACTGCTTGACTAATGCCCTGTGGAAACATTCCTCGGCAATCAGCAACACGACTCTTTTCTACCTAACTCTACTGTAGCTATTGTAATGAGGGCTTTTAGGGAGATTAATTTCGCAGAGTTTCCCATAAAAGCTTCCATTAAAACAGAATTGGAATAGCAATTTATCGCCGATTACATGTTAGAGGCGGACTACTGTGAGTGAAATAAAAGGGGGGAGGGGGTTAAAAGATTTTGGTTTGCAATGGGAAATTAATTTAAAATAATCATGTAGGGTATGGCAAGGTAAATAATGGAAAATCACCCATGTTTACATTATGAGCAAGTCCAATAAATGTTAACAAGAGCTGTGAACACTATTTGTTAGTGAAACTTTGCTTTTATGGGGGATGTTTAGAGCAGGTAGTCAAATTCAACCTGGTACACATTCTGTAGAAAAGATTTATTGAACAAACACTGCTCAAGCTTCCCTAGGGCTCTAAACACTATTACCGCACACTTTATTTGTGTAATTAAAATGGAAAATCCAGTGTGCACTGCAACTGGAAAATACAGCAATCATACAATCTTCCCATTGGAAGGCAACCAGTCCATGGCCATTTCATCCAAAAGGGCGCATCGGGAGTGGTCATAGCCTCCCAATTTACCCTCTCTGTCCTGGACTATCTGCCTAAGGCCAAGTGTCCTTCCTTGAACCCAGTGGCAATCACATTAGATCAACATGATAGCATATATTCCAAATGATTTAATTAAGTATTAATGTCATGTTCTTTTAAATAAGCGTTCAAACATTTTTGAAGCAGCCATGTCATTAAATGGTCCTCCACCAGTCTCATTGTTTTCTATGGTGCTTTACATAAAGTATATACAGGAAGTACTCCCCCAGTCCCATTGTTTTCTATGGTGCTTTACATAAAGTATATACAGGAAGTACTCCCCCAGTCCCATTGTTTTCTATGGTGCTTTACATAAAGTATATACAGGAAGTACTCCCCCAGTCCCATTATTTTCTATGGTGCTTTACATAAAGTATATACAGGAAGTACTTCCCCAGTCCCATTGTTTTCTATGGTGCTTTACATAAAGTATATACAGGAAGTACTCCCCCAGTCCCATTGTTTTCTATGGTGCTTTACATAAAGTATATACAGGAAGTACTCCCCCAGTCTCATTGTTTTCTATGGTGCTTTACATAAAGTATATAGAGAAAGTGTGCCTGAAAGCCTTAGTTTTAAAGCCTAATAGCTCAATATCTTACTTTCTATACACAATTTGGAATTTTTGAAAGCACAAATTGAATACATGGTAATTAGAAATTCATTTGAGGCATTTTCTAATGATGGTGTTTCCATTACTTTAAAACTCATCGGAAGATTCCATATATACAGGTATAAGAATAATTCTAATTCTCTGCACAGGCTATGATGAAACTTACAATATTGGTTCATGTATTTCCTTAACTGACATCAGTCATGTCTGGACACAGCAGGATCAAACAGCATTGTACTCAATGATGTCCGTAACCATCTCTACCTACTATAAAATAACACTGAATTCAAGTAATGGGATCATGACAACAATAATATCACTAATAATGTTATAATTAAACAAAGTTTATTCTGAAAAAAAAAAAAAATGTAAAAACCTTTTGCGTGAATTTAAAGTGCACCTGTCACCTCAAAATTCTAATACTAATTTAGGTTCTACTAATGAAATAAACATTTTTTCTAAATATATATACTTTTTTTTTTTTTAAGTACCTTTATACAGCATTTTTCTCTGTCATCTTCCCTGTCAACCCGACTTTTCTTTCCCAAGTCGGGTGGGTGGGCCTAAATGATGATTGACATTATAGGCCCTCCAATCAGATCCCTTAAATGATGATTTAGCAGGGATCTGATTATAGGAGCTATAATCACAGAGAGAAACGCTGTCTAAAGGTACATTTTTTTAATACATATATATTTACAAAAACGTTTATTTCATTAGTTGAACCTAAATTAGTATTAGGTTTGAGGTGACTGGTGCCCTTTAATAATACACATGAATTTGTCATTACAGCTAGGAACCAGTTCAGTTGGGGTAAAGTAAACAGTCATTGTTGGCATTCTAAGATTTGCAGAGAGCTGCAAGCTAAAGAAAAGGAAATGGATATATTCATTTTAACGAAGTGATACTGTAATTAAATAGTAGAGATTTTTCTTGCAGTAAAACATAATTCATATACACACAATCATAATATACGTAGGAAACAATGTAAATGTGTCAGCCTTCCTTCAGATTACAATAGGAGGATGGAATCAGAGAAGAAAACAAGGCCTGATTGCATATATATTAATAGATGGGGGAGAAAAGAATGCACGTCCTATTCTCCATAAGAAAGATGCACCATTAATTTAAAAAGCCTTGAATGCAGTCATGAGCATTTAAACAGTGAGCCTTCAAGGGCCTTAATTTAGAGCTTAGTAATAAGTGTCAAGCTCTTCTGTTCAAATCTAATTTACTTTTCACAGTAATTTGGAAGTGTCAATCTATTCATCAGTTTACTTTTTAAAAAATATGACTTGAGGGCCCAAGAAGGGTAAGATTCGAAGCACTCATTAAATAGAATTCCTCTATTTTACATGTTGCACATTGCTTAAAGTGACACCCAATGAGCAGCAATGCTAAAAAAAAACAACTCACATTCAAGTTAAATGAGGCTTGTTGCTGGAACTTTAGAAAAGCATGCACATGACCCGCTTATCTTACAGATTTGCTAGAGATAAAGACCGAATTATTGCGTAAAGGTGTGAATTTGCCAACTAAGGACAATCCTAATAGACTGCTACTGTCGCAGTCACAACTTTACTATGGAAATATTGTCGCGGTTGCAACTTTAAAATTGTTGCGACTTTACAATGGAAAATTTGTCGCGGTTGCGGATTTGCTATGGGAATCCGCTGTTTGAGAATTTGATAGTCAAATTCTCACTTTAGTCAATAACCCCCCAAAGTCTGCTCTTAGGCCTCATTGATTTCACTGCAGAGACCACACTTGATTTTGAGCCAAATCTCAGGGTCTGTAACCCAAAATTTCAGGGTCAAGAAGCAGAGTCACGTTCCTGGCATTTCCCACTGTTTAAAGGACAACTATAGGGTTTTTTTTTTTTTATAGGCATATAGTTGCTACAGTGCTTGCTCTTTTTGGTACTATCAGTAAGTAGCAATCACCTTCCTAATTACCTCTAGACTAAATGAGCCTATAGTTGCCCTTTAAATATCTTAGAGCCTCTCTGGTTAACTTTTTTTTTCCATCAGGATTAGTACAATAACAGTGGTTTAAAGGTTCCCTTCAGTTAAAAATGATATACTCATTACTCTTCAATATGTTCCATAAGGACTGAAGTAATAATCAGCTGGGTAAAGAGGTTCTGTGTCACATTGAGTCAATGGATTCCCATGTTCTAAGACTTCATTTTTTTTTTTTCGGATATCGGGATAAGCTCAGTTAGAAAGTTCCCAGGTATAGTCATAAGATACCCAACAACCATAGATAAGGACAGAAAAATCACAGCGGCAAAGTAAGACTCTCTTCTCCATTTATCACATTGATTGTTATTGGGGAAAAAGACAGAAAACCATATCAGCAGTAATCAGTCCTTGGGAACGATGTAGGATAAATCAAAAATCACCAGTGAACCAGCAAAGGAAGTATAAATAGACCCAACGGAGATAAACTAAAATGAACAAAGAAAAAAAAAAAACAAAAGAGTGGAAGGAAAGTACTTCCTCGGAGCATTCTGAAAATAAATCATTGTGTTCCAGCCTGCAGTACAGAGCGTTGAATTATTTCTCTACTTACAGCATAGCGGTTTTGTTAGCAATGATGTGAAGTTTTACAGGGCTTGTTTGCAGCAAGGCAACTGGATGTTAGGTTTATTGGATCTGAGAGTTATAAACAGGAGTTCATTTCTATCTAAATGCATACTGGCTTTATTATGGTCTTGTCCTTTATAGATTTGATGGTTTCAAACTGAAGGTATTTACCAAAATGGAGAAAATGTAAACTTTTAAACCTAAAACTGGGAAAATATAAAGTTTTGTCAACCCAAAAAAAAAATGCTGAAATTCATTGTTTGCACCAATAGAAACAAGCATGGTGGCGAGACCATAAATAAATAAGGACAGTCAGATTCCATTTTTGTTACAAAATTCACATGTACCTCTTTAATTAAAGTGGTCTCTGGCAAAAACCAAAATAAAGCAGGACCAGGAGAACAAAAATGCTACTGGGAAACGCTGTGTACCGCACCAAAAAATGGTGATGACCGAAGGTTTCCCATCATTGATTCCCAACAAAAGTCTGTAAAAATATTCCCCATTATACAAATGCCTCTAAACTCTAAAGTTTCCAAACCTTTCCAACACATGTTTCATCAGTCAAGTTTTAAAATATTTCCTCTTAATATGAAAAGCTAATTCTGTTCACTTATAGTCAACCAGCACCAACAACTTCAAATTACAGCCACAAAATCAAGAGACGACCCCATTTTTCATCAATGTGTAAGGCACATCACAGGGTGTCTCCTTAAATTTCATTCCACCCAGGATCACATCTTTAACTGTCTATATAATATGTGCTATCCCACATCTTATACTTATTAACAAGTTCTTCTTGTTTGTTAGAGCATCGACACATCACCCGCAAAGCAACCTGTGAATAATCTATTTTTACAGGTAAATTCTGCTCCCATGTGTACGCTAATGGGAAGTCTGTTTTGATTACTGTCTGTTTAAAAGGCTAATTACACAAGAAAGAGATAAAAGCCCGTGTGTATTTACACTGGAAATATTCCAAGATAGTACTTGTGAAAACATTATCTTTCAAGTTTAAGGAAGAACTAAAGCTCGTTCTCTCTAGGCATGATTCTTTAGTAGGGAGTGGGGAAATACTTACCAATCACCACCTTTGCTCCAGCGTTGCTTCCTGCTTCAAGGTAAAGCCAATCGTCATTCGTTCTATTCCAGCGTTACACGTTCCTCTTCACTTCCTGCTTCCTCTACAAACATCACTGATGAAAAGAAAAAAAACCAGAGATGCTGAAGAGGAGATGTGAGCTTAAAGAGGACCGTGACGCTGGAACAGAAGAAAAGAAGATCAACTCGATCTTGAAACAAGAGGCAAATTTTTGCATGAGTAAATTCAGTACATATTAATTATAGATCCATTTGAGGAATTTTCAAATTTATTTGGTGTTACTGTTTTTAACACAATCACTGTAGCAAACATACAAAGGGAATGTTCAGCATGGACAAACTATGCTTCACATTGTTTATCTGACATAGTTGAGAAAAAAAAACGTACTCGAGGTATATTCTTCCTTTAAATTACACCACGGCTCCTAAGAACACAAAAGTACAGGACTTAGAATAGACTTACTATGCACAATATATGCCTCTGAAGTTTCCCTTTGAGCAAGTACATGTCTCTGTTCAACTATTAGAGTTTCCACTCTGAAAGAATCAGTTGTGGGGAGGAACAAAGCATTACTGTTCCACACTAAAACAGCACAGAATGCTCTAAAATCCATTCCGTACAGGTTGGCATCAAGATCATTACAGGCACTATTATATTTGTAATAATTACATTAGACAAGAGAAATACATAGTATGTTCACAAACTAGTCATGACTAACCATCACTCAATATTGGGCGAAATTTATTAAAGTGGTCTTTCCGAGTTCATCACATGAGATCTTGTGTTGTTTCCGCGAGATTATCGCGCAAGTTTTTCAGTTTCGATTTTTTGATGGAAAGGTAACCATACTTTACATTAGTACAGGGGTCGGCAACCTTTTGGGGTGAGGGAGCCTTATACGTGCAGCTCCCTCAGCCCTTTTAAACCTGGAGCCGCTGATGTTACATGCGGCTCCAAATTGGCTAGCAATCCGAACTTGCAGTGACGTCAGTGGCTCCTGATTGGCTAGCAACCCGAAAGCCGGTGACGTCAACGGCTCCGGATTGGCTAGCAACATGGAAGCACTGAGAGAGCTCTCTACAGCGCTTGTCGGCTACTGTAATGAGCGGTGCTTGCACTGCAAAACGGGTAAATAGGGTAAAACCGTTACCCTATTTATAACGGACATCACAGTATTCTGCTACATTATCAATGACTACTAAAGCAGTGAAACAGTAATATGATTTTATAGAAGTGTCTTGAGAGCCCTGATCTCTTGTTTTACCCTTAACAAATGAGGCAGGAAAGATATGTGCGTTTCTTATCTAAGCAAAAAGTAGATTTATAAAGACAAGTAACACACAAAAAAAAAAGCCAGAAATGCCTTCACAACAGACTAAAGCAGGCCTATTCAATTACTTTTTCTTCTGGGCCAGATTTGAAAATTTTGAGAT